>JASDQU010367849.1:0-10772 GCA_032191745.1 Picea mariana
TTATTCCATTAGTTGTAATTATACCTCCTAGTCTCCTATATATACCAAGGAGACATTTTCATTTGGAATCATCTTGTACTTGAACATTTATGTGGGGTAAAAGGAGGTTGCCCCCTCGAAGAGGCTTATTATCTGAAATTCTCTCTTTTTCAAGGCGTTGAGTACTTATTTTGAGATTTTTCTATGCTATATTGATATTTGGTTCTTAACAAAAATCCTGATCTAGTCTATTGCCGAGACCCAGAGAGGGAGGTGAAGCACCAATGGACTGTGTTTGTGAAGGTGTATACTCTCGGGTGGAACAGGCATGTGGGGAAGGAGAGTCCGTGAGTAGTGGGCGTAAGAAGGCTCCTAGAGAGAATCCTTCTGATTGCTCTGTGTAGTTTTCCTGTAACCCCAGCCTAGTCTAGGATTCCCTACCCGGGGTTGGAGCTTAGTCCCAACTCAGGGGTGACCCATTGTTGAGCGTGATGAGCATTGAGGTCTAAGGCTGGGAGGTTCATGGAAGGTCTGCACGTGGTTGGTGGAGTTACAATAATTTCAAAGATACGTATATGCATGTGTCTTAATTTCATTAAAATGCATGTCTGTGATGCTTGCAATAATATCATGTATTCTGTTGCAATGACATTTACTGTTAATTCCATTAATTCTGTATGGTAGTAGTAATTATATGTTTACTCTATGTTAAGTCATTTAACTTCATTTAAATGCATATTATATAAGTTTGAGAATGTTTTCGTGTAGTAGCGTTGCCCGACAAGTGGGTTAATGGTTGGGGACGTTAAAATATGGTATCAGAGCTCAAAAGGCTAAGCAAGGGTTGTGTTTGGTAGTATTGCCAGCCTGTTGGTGGCCAAGGATGTTACAATATGGTATGAGAGCCATGTTTTCAACGCTTAGCCTGGATGGGCTGGATAAGTGGTCTTGGACCCAAGGTATCGAGGGGAAATTGTGTTGGAGGAACCAATTTCGAACCTTAGAGAATTCCCGAGAACCAAGGAGTTACTTGGCCGTGTTACGAAGCTCAGGAGGGGTAGCGGTAGAATAAAATCATAGTCATAGATCAATGCTAAATGAGAAGATCTGGATCATTGAATCCATGTCCAGACACTTAGGAGAGCGCGCAGAATAGATCAGATCTGGGCCATCAGATCTGAGCATGTGGACCAACAACCGTTAGATCCAAGGAATGTGCACAAGGTTTAGAACCCTTTGGAGTTGCACAAGAGTGTGGAAATCGCGATACGTGAAGCCCTGACATCATCAAGACCGTCCATTGAAAAAGACACGTAAAAGAGATTCACATACGTTGGATATTTGCAAGTGGAAAATCCGGAGCAATCCTAATCGTCCATTAGGAGGGACGCGTGGAGAGCGATTAGCCTTTCGCTGACTCGTGACTTGAAAAGGTCAAAGGGCAAGTTCGTGAGAATTCACGAAATGCAAATTCATGATTATATCACAACCATTGGTCAAGGAGAGATTTGGACCGTTAATTGTCCAGGAGGAATTTCAACATTTCTGAGATCGGGAGAACAGAGAGTGGGATGTGTTGTTGCACAAACTCCTGAATCTCGATGTCCCAAAACAAAAAGTAGGCACAGTGGGGCCGGAAGGCGTCACCTGAAGTAACGTGGACCTTCTTAAGTACACCACGTGTCACCACCCTGGTTGGTGACAGTTGTGTTGTGGGCCCGGTGGCTAGAAGGGTCGAAAGTTCAGAAGTCAGGAGTGGGAGAGGGAAGCAAGTGTGACAGCCTCCAATACCGAAATCCCGAAACCCTGAAACCCGAAACCCCGAAGTTCTGATTAGAGAACCTTTAGATCCAGCACTTGGTCACGACCCATGGTCATGTGGGTTGGGAAATTGAGAGAAAATGGCTAAGGCCTGAGTGCACTATAGAGCCAAGTAGAGCTCACAAAATTCATGGAAACTGAACGTTTTCTTGAATCAAGTGTTTATGAATGCTGTGGAATTTGTTAAGAGATAATGGCCTGAAAAATTCCGGTTGTCTGCACATTGTGTTTGCAGAACTTCAACAAGTACCAGAACCTAATAGAATTGCCACCGAGTACAAAAGAGATGGAAAGGGCACATACTGCTTCCAATTCTGAGGACGAACAAAAAGGAATGGATGTTCACTTGGGAGTTGAAGGATTGAACTCCAATGGCCATGGTGAGGAGATAGATAAGGAAAGAAACATGAGGAAGATCATTGAAGGATTGCAAAAAGATGCCCAAACTAGCCAAGTAGATAGCAAAAAGCTCAGAAACGGGGATGATTTTAAGGATGGAAATTTATTTTTAAATGTAGAAACCTTGGCGAATCTTACTAATCCTTCATATGCCAACTATAAATGTTTGGCGAAATTTTTCTAAAAATATCCAAATTTCTAAGGATTTTATATAGTTTTTATAAATTTTTGGCGATTTTTAAGGTAAAATAATTTTATCCTATAGAATTTGGGCGAATCATTTTTAGAATAGCGAATCTTTTTTTTGGAAAAACCATGGAAAATTAGCCCATGAGAGAAATTTATCCCCTAAAATCATCCATGCTCAGAAAAGCTCAGGAAAAACAAGGTGAGTTTAACATAAAGATGTTAAAGAGTTTGGAGAGAATAGAGAATAAGTTGGAGAAGGAGAGCGACTTGAGAAGAACAGAGAGTCACCAGACCTCTAAGGGAAGAAGGTCAAGGAGTGTGGGTAGACACCAACATCACTCCCAAGGTCACTCCAAGAAAAGGACACACAGTAGTTCAAGCCCATCTCCTACCAAAAAGCACAAGAGATCAAGAGTGGATGAATTGAAGGGAGAGATGAACAAAATTAAGCCTCTTATGTTTGATGGAGAACATAAGAAGGAGGAAGAGGTCAAAACATGGTTGCTTGGCATGAGGAAACATTTCCAACTGTAGAATTATTCCTCTCATGCAGAAGGAAGAATTGTGATGTATCAACTGAAAGGAAAATCATCCATGTGTTGGGATCATCTTGTGGAGGTGCAACACATTAGAGAGAAAGATATCACTTGGAAAGAATTCAAGAGGTGTTTCGAGAAGAAGTATCTGACTAAGAGATACTATGAGATAAAGATGAAAGATTTCTTTGAACTCAAGCTGGGCAACATCACCATTGATGAATACGAGCGAAGAATTTTGAAATTACTGAAATATGTTCTGTTCATCAAGGATGAAATTGTCAAGATTCAAAGGTACTTGAGTGGACTGCCACCTTCCATTGGGGACAAGATCTAGTATGAAGACCCAAAACTATGGAAGAAATGATAAGAAGAGCGAAATTCTTATATGAAAAACAAAGAGAGAAGCCTACTTTTTGGAAGGCATGGGAAGATAAGAAGAAATTCTAGATGGATCAAAGGAAGAAGGGAACTAAACCTCCCTTTTTCAGAAATAGTCCTCAAGGACAGCGATCGTTTAGAGAGCCGAGAATGACCAGAGTAGGAGAACAAAGGCCAAGACAGACGCCCATTCAGTGTTGGGGCTGTCAGGGAAACCACAAGTACATATAATGTCCCCACAAAACTGGCAAAGTGAGAGCTTTCCATAATGTACAACAGGCTGAAACAGTGGAGGACATGGGCAGTAGGATGCCAAGGATCTATGCAGCCCTGGACAACAAGCAAGTTGAATTTCAATTCCACATGATTCAAGTAGAAGGTATGATTAACAACCAACCATTTACTATTTTAATTGACTCAGGGGCGAGCCATAGTTATGTAGATCCTAGAGTGGTGGAAAGTTTGGATTTGTCGAGAAGCAAACATGAAAAGTCTTGGTTAGTGCATTTGGCTACATGAACCAAGAGAAAATTCACTGAGTTAGTTAATTTATGTCCAGTGGATATGAAGGGACTGAGCATGAAGGCTGAATTGAATATTCTTCCTTTAGGTTCTTATGACTGTCTAATTGGGATGGACTAGTTGGACCAACACCATGCCATCTTGGACTATCGTAACAAGGCATTCAATTTCCTGGATGAGGAAGGGAATCAGAGAACAGTCCAAGGAATTTCCAGAGTTGTTGCTATCAAATAAATCTCAGCAATGCAACTGAAGAAGTGCTACAGAAAAGGTTGTCAATTATTTGCAGCCCATGTGGAGGAAACACCTAAGGATAATTTGTCAAGTATTGAAGATCATGCGGTACTAAAGGAGTTTGAAGATGTGTTTCAGGAGGTGCCCAAACTACCTCCGAGGAGACATATTGATTTTTATGTAAACTTGATGCCTGGAGCAGCTTCAGTGTCGAAAGCTCCTTATAGAATGAGTACGCCAGAGATTAAAGAGTTACAACTGCAGCTTGAAGAGATTCTAAAGAAGGGGTATATACGCCCAAGTGTGTCACCTTGGGGTGCCCCAGTTCTATTCATAAAGAAGAAGGACAAAACGCTGAGATTGTGTATTGATTTCAGACAATTGAACAAAGTAACTGTAAAGAACAAGTACCCTCTGTCGAGGATTGATGACCTCTTCGATCATTTGAAGGATGTGAATATCTTTTCAAAGATAGACCTCATGTCAAGATATCACTAGGTAAGGATAAAATATGAAGACATCAGCAAGACCACCTTTAGAACAATGTATGGTCATTAGGAATTCATAGTGGTGCCTTTTGGGTTGTCAAATGCACCCATTGTTTTTATGTGTCAGATGAATTGTGTATTCAGGGACAAGTTTGTCATAGTCTTTCTGGATGACATTTTGGTGTATTCCAAGTCGGAAGAGGAGCATGAACAACATCTCAGGATGGTGTTGCAGATTCTAAGAGAGCACCAAATGTATGCCAAGTTGAGAAAATGCTCATTTTATCAGGAGCAAATCCATTACTTGGAGCATATTATTTTGAAGGATGGGATAGTTGTAGATCCTGAGAAGATTGAGGCCATCAGGGAATGGTCAACCCAAGGAACATGACGAAAGTCAAATCCTTTATGGGTCTAGCTGGTTATTACAAAAGGTTTATTGTAGGGTTCTTGAGGATAGCTCACCCTATCACTTCCTTGCAAAGGAAGGAGAAGAAGTTTCAGTGGACAGAAAATTGTGAGAAAATCTTTCAACGATTGAAGCAACTGTTAACCAGTGCTCGAATATTGAGGATTGCAGATCCAAATGAAGATTTCGTGGTGTGCACTGATGCATGGAAAGAAGGACTGGGATGAGTCCTCAGTCAGAATGGATTTGTAATTTGTTATGAATCCAGAAAGTTGAAAGAGCACGAAAGGAACTATGCAACTCATGATTTGGAGTTGGCATCCATAGTACATTCTCTAAAGAAATGGAGACATTACCTCATGGGAAGGAGGTTCGAACTGAGAATAGACCATAATGGTCTGAAGTATTTGTTTGATCATCCAACCTTGAATGCTAGGCAAAGTAGGTGGCTGGAGTTTCTCTGTGAGTACGATTTTGATATCAAGCATATCAAGGGGAAGGAGAATAAAGTGGTTGATGCACTTAGCAGAAGAGTACATGAATTACATGCTACAACCATTAGCATGTACCGAATTGATATAAAGGGAAAATTTTTGGAAGCTGCAAATGCAGATTTGTAGTACATGGAGCTGATAGCAAGCTACAACAAGGTAAGATGCCACAGAATGTGGATATTTATAAATTAGAAACTGATGGAATACTTCGGTACAAGAACAAAATTTATGTACGCAATATCCAAGATTTGAAACTTGCAATTTTGCATGAAATGCATATTGTGCCTTATGCAGGGCACCCTGGATATCAGAAAACTGTGGCAGCAGTCAAGAGCCATTACTTTTGGCCAGGTATGAAGAAAGATATTGTAGAATACATTGCCATATGTATGGAATGCCCAAAGGTTAAAGCTGAGCACAGACACCCAGCAGTGTTGATGCAACCTTTACCCATTCCTGAGTGGAAGTGGGAAGTGGTGATAATGGATTTCATCATGGGATTGCCCAGAACTAGAAAGCAACATGATTCAATCATGGTGGTAGTGGACAAGCTTACGAAAGTTGCCCATTTCATTCCGTTAAAGACTACTAACAAGGCAGTGGATGTCGCTGATATTTTTATGAAGGAAGTGGCATAATTGCATGGAATTCCCAAGACAATTGTGTTTGACAAAGACTCGAAATTTACTTCAAATTTTTGGAAGGGGTTGTTCAAAGGATTCAGAACGAATCTGAACTTTAGCACAACTTACCATCATGAGTTTGATGGACAGAAAGAGAGGGTGAATAGAGTAATAGAAGACACGCTAAGGATGTATGTGATGGACAAACCATCGAAATGAGAAGACTACCTGCACTTGGTAGAATTCGCCTACAACAATGGGTATCAAGCATCATTGAAAATGAGCCCATTTGAAACACTTTATGGAAGAATGTGCAATACTCCAGTAAGCTGGGATAATCCAGCTGATAGGATAGTTGTTGGGCCAGAATTGCTCAAAGAAATGGGAGAACAAATGCTAAGAATTAAGCAGAATTTGAAAGATGCCCAAGACAGGCAGAAAAGTTATGCTGATAAGAACATAACCCACAAAGAGTTTAAAGTGGCTGACCATGTTTTCCTGAAAGTAAAAGCTAATAGAAGTTTCCCGAAGCTGGGAAACTGCGCGAAGTTGGAAACCATATTTTGTGGGCCATTTGAAATCCTAGAAAGGATTGGGCCAGTTGCATATATGCTTGCATTACCTGCATCCATGACTATAAATAATGTGTTTCATGTTTCATTGCTTAAGAAATATATACCTGATGCTAATCATGTAATCGATTGGAATGTGATTCAGGTGGAGCAACAAGGTGTCATGCAAGTGCATCCTGTGCGCATATTGGACCAGAAAAACAAACAGCGCCGAAATCGAGCCATAGGGCTTGTAAAGGTCCAGTGGACCTGGTACGATCCCGAGGACGTGACTTGGGAACATGAAGATGTTATGCGGGCAGAATACCCACATCTTTTTGAAGATTTTGAAAACTTTGTTGATGTTGTGTGAAAGTTGCACTAAGGACAGTGAAAAAATAAGGGGAGGGGATTTCAATATCCCTAAGGACGAGCCCTTTTGTAATCATGTTTATGATTTGTAAGGCATGTAATGTAGGCTGGTGAGCCAAGTATTGATAATATGGTAGTCTTATGTGTTTATTAGGCCAGGAGCCTGTTTTTTGTATATGTATTTATGCAACACATTAATAAAGATTTAACATCGCTCCATGCAGATCGACCATGAAGAAAGAGTGATGGGGGAATAAGCTTCCACAAGGTGGGTAAGGGAAAGGGGTTTGAAAGGTTGGAAAGAGGGGCTAAGCTTAGGGGCTTAAATCCTTGGGAATAATATTTTATTATTATTCTAAAGTTGTGGGACAGAACATGTTTTTATCCTAAGTTCTAGGAGAGGCAACGCATGCAGCTCCAACGTGTGAAAAAGGGGACGCATGCAGCTCCAGGAAGACAAGTGTCGACCTGGGTGCATGCGGTTAAAGGCTGAAGCGTCAGCTGAGTTGGAGGTTCATCCTCCATTCTTTCCTCTCTTGTTGCGTCCGTGCTGTTGGTTTCCGAATCCTCCGTCTAAAAATCGTTTTCCTTTGCTTTGGGACCTCTGTTGTTTTACCCTCATGCAATTCTGAGAACCAAAACCGATGAACTGTTCTATGTCTTTTGTGGAACGCGACACTGGGGAATTCGCCTGAGCGTGTTGTGTCTAGCGTCTGGTCACCACCATTTTTGGAC
This sequence comes from Picea mariana, assembly GCA_032191745.1. NCBI lineage: Eukaryota > Viridiplantae > Streptophyta > Pinopsida > Pinales > Pinaceae > Picea > Picea mariana. The sequence continues at coordinate 7,734 of JASDQU010367849.1, forward strand.
CTATGCCCATCTATTGTTGCGACTGCCATCCTTGCATGAATGAGTGTTGAACCGTGGTTGTTGTCGTCTTCTGCACGTCCACACCCAGGTTTTTTTCTGTTGTTGTTGTCACCTGTGAGTTAGCCAAAGTTGTCGTTGTTGTTGTCAACTTGAACTTGCGGGAATTGGGTTGAAAATGGTCGAAGAACCGGGTTGTCAGGTCTGTGAGAAACTCTCTCTAGGTGAGAGAGTCTGCTGGGAAGTGGTTTTCTCTGAGAGAGAGTCCAACACCAGCTACAGAGCTCTGAGAATTCATAATTCGACATGTTTTCGAGAAGCAGAGAGGGAGGTGAAGCACCGATGGACTGTGCTTGTGAAGGTGTATACTCCCAAGTGGAAAAATCATGTGGGGAATGAGAGTCTGTGAGTAGTGGGCGTAAGAAGGCTCCTGGAGAGAATCCTTCTGATTTCTCTGTGCAGTTTTCCTATAATCCCAATCTAGTCTAGGATTCCCTGCCTGGGGGTGAAGCTTAGTCCCAGCTCGGGGGTGACCCACTGTTGAGCGAGATGAGCAGTGAGGTCTAAGGCTGAGAGGTTCGTGGAAGGTTTGCACGTGGTCAGTGGAGTTACAACAGTTTCAAAGATAAGTATATGCATGTGTCTTAATTTCAATTAAAATGCATGTCTGTGATGCTTGCAATAATATCATGTATTACATTGCAATGACATTTACTGTTAATTCCATTAATCCTGTATGGTAGCAATAATTATATGTTTACTCTGTGTTAAGTCATTTAACTTCATTTAAATGCATATTATATAAGTTTGAGAATGTTTTCGCATAGTAGCGTTGCTCAACAAGTGGGTTGATGGCCAGGGACGTTAAAATATGGTATTAGAGCTCAAAAGGCTAAGCAATGGTTGTGTTTGGTAGCATTGTCGGCCTGTTGGTGGCCGGGGATGTTACAAGAAACACCAAAGGTTTCAATATTAGAGGCAAAGCAATAGAAAAGGTAAAGACCTTTGAGTTCAAGTATAATATATGAGTATATAAAAGCAAAGGAAGGACCTATGAATGTGCCCATTTCCTTACCACCATATCATCCAACGTCACTTTCGAGTTAGGAACTAGTAACATGCCCAATTAGAGAAGCACCTATTTGGATAACAAGGATAAAATTTATTCGTTTGGATCTAAATATGGATAGAGAACCAATATTGTTGGTTGAAGTAGTGGTCTATATCAAAACTGAAGTAGTAAGAAGCATCTATCCTAAAGTTGGAGCACATTGTAGATTTTCTAAGGTCCTATGAGGCTGCCACCTAAGGTTTGTCCTTGAACTTAGTGTGACTCTAAGTTTCAACTCTGTGGTTGTCTTCTCTTGTTGTTTTTAGGACAGCAAACAATCACCAAACTTTCTGCTCAATATTTAATGGTTAAGTGCTCTTTTAAGGTGCCCTTGCAAGTGTTTTCTTTACTCAATGTTAGCACATGCATAATACATTAAAACACATAACACTACCTCTAGATCTTTGAACTTTAAAATTCTGATCTACACTTCTAAGTATGCATAAATTAGACACAGGTATTTTTGGTCAACATGACCTTGGATAAAACCCCCCCAGGAAAAACCAGTTTGAGATATATGTCTATAAATGAGGAGAATAGATGGTGGAATACAACAAGTACAAAATATAGACGAACTTGTTACAATAGCATCTTGTCTCAAGCTGAAATACAAGTCCATTCCAAGCAAGTGCGCCCTAGCATGGTGCGCCCTTCATAAATTCTACCAACTCCACTAAATATGCTCCAGATGCCAATTGGAAGCTCTGATCTAGAAACCCCTCCACAGTAATCAAGCACTGATGAGTAGCCTGCCTCTGAAATAGACCTCACTACAATCGGACAAGTGTAAGTCCTCCCCACTGATGATGCACCCTCCTCCTCAAGTGCGCCCTCCTCAGAACTAGAAATCCCCCACTAAATAACTGAGATTCCAAGCTAGATGCCTCTCTCCATGGAATCATGTGCCCCCGCTAGCCTCTCCCAATGCAATTGTTCTCATCCTCTTGCTCCTCCTACTTCTCCTCAAGTGAACAAAACAAGGAATGAGTTCTCTTTTGCCCCTTGCGCCCTCCTTTAGGATGCATAAGGAAACCTAAATGATGGATGGATGAGATCATCTAATCTCATCCCTAATCAATGGTTGAGATCATCTCACATATATCTCAACTCAAAACCCACTCCACTTAAGTTTCCATAGTTTCCACTTTATGTCTATTAATTCACCCACTTTGTGAATTAATTGTCACTTTAGGCTAAAATGACCAAATTTCACTTTTGACTTAAAGCTCCTAAGTCAAAGTGAAATTAGACACAAAGTACATAGTATAAGGGTAATAGTCTCCCCCTTTGTGCTTAGAGACTCATAAGCACATGGGGACCACTTTCCAAGGTACCCAAATCCCAACACACATAAGCTTGAGAGTGAAAGGAGAAAATATTAAGACATGTTGGGAGGAATTGAGTTGCAAGTGGCTTGAATGTGTAATGCAATTTTGCATGTTGTAGAGTGTATTTAAATCCTTGACATACTTACTACTATCTATAAAATCTACAAGATGTATTGTTTAATGAAGCATTGTTTATGTGAACTTAATCTATGAAAGGATGTTTTTCGAGAGCTCCATCATTGGTCCCAAAATAATTATTCAAATATTAGAACCAATAGTATTGTAAATAAATAAAATTTAATAAAATATTTTATAAATGAAATTGCAAACTTTTTTTGTCCAAAATATCGTGGGGAAAACCCTTAGGCGCTTCCTTCCATTCAAAGGATGGTACCCAAGGTAAACCCAAGATTCTTTAGGGCATAAGGTTGGGTCAACAACAAGGCTCTAAGATGTTACAATAATATACTATTTATGAGCTCAACATGTCACTTATGGGAATAGAACCTAGGTGGGGAGGATCATACTCCATCCCACAACGACTCGAGCTAGACCTAATTGACACTGAAATTTCAAACTTTGCTAAAAATTTAGGATATCACA
>JASDQU010367852.1:0-11504 GCA_032191745.1 Picea mariana
AGGACAATAATACAATTTCCTAACTATTGTCACCATTTTATGGTAACTAGGATGACTGACATATGGCCTCTTTTGTAACTCATCCATAATCAATTGCCTCAGATCTGCTGAATTAGGCACATATAGCCTCTTATTGTATATTAATGGATTATCATCCCTTGGCTGATATCCTTTGTACCTCTTTTCCTTAGGTTCTTACTGCAACTTTTCCTTCACTTGATTAAAGAACTCATTTTCCGACAAGAGGGTCTTAATCCTCTGTTGAATGTTGGACTCTCCTACACTTTCTGTTGCTAAGTGCATTGTCTAAATTCTTCGGTTGAGCACACCAACTACTTTGTTCTCTTTTCCTTTTATATGTTTGATTTCGAATTCAAATTCACTGATCGATGCCATCCACTTGGCCTATATAGAATTCAACCTTGGTTGTTAGAAAAAATACTTCAGACCACAATGGTCAGTCATGAGGATAAATATTCTCTCGAGCAGATAATGTCTCCACATCTGTAACACATGTACAATTGTGGCAAGTTCTAGGTCATGGGTAGAATATTTCTACTCATGTTCGTTCAACTTCCATGATTCATAATAAACCACTTATCCTTGTTGCATGAGAAATCCATCAAGTCCCTTCTTTCAAGTATCTGTGCAAACCAAGAAGTCTTTTTTCTGGGTTCAAAATCTTTAAAATAGGGGCATTGGTCAACAACTGTTTCAGTTTCTGGAAACTATCTTCGTACTTTCGTGACCACACAAATGCCCTTCCCCTCCTTTGAAATTATGTAATAGGATTTCTGATCTTGGAGAATCCCTTGATGAATCTCCTATAATATCCAACTAATCCCACGAAGGATCTCACTTCTATCATGGTTCTAGGGGCAGGCCAATATATGATTTCTTTGATCTTTGTAGAGTCCACTGTGACTCCTTCGGCTGAGATTACATGGCCTAGATACTGGATTTCCTTTTTAAAGAAATCACACTTGTTGGATTTGGCATATAGATGATGCTTTATTAACACCTATAACACTATTATGCGATGTTCTTCATGCTAATATCGATTCTTGGAATAAACCAGAATGTCATCTACAAAAACTAAGACAAACTTGTCTAAATACTTGCTGAGCACACTATTCATCAAACACATGAATGAAGTTGGTGAATTTGTAAGTCCAAATGGAACCACAACATACTCATAGTGCCCATACCTTGTCCTAAAGGCTGTATTGTGGATGTATTCCTTTTTAATCCTGACTTGATGATTTCCCAATATCAAATCTATATTTGAGAAAATGATAGCCCCTATGAGCTGATCAAATAGATCATATATTCTATGAAAGGGGTACTTGTTCTTGATGGTCATCTTGTTTAGCTGTCGATAATCAATGCATAATCTTAAGGTACCATCCTTCTTCCTTACAAATAGGGATGGTGCTCCCCATGGGGACACACTCGGTCTGATGTAACCTTTGTCCATTATTTCTTTCAATTGCATATTTAGTTCCACCAACTCAGGCGTACTCATCCTGTAAGGAACTCTTGATGCTGGAACTGCTCCTGACACGATATCGATTGAAAAGTCAAGGTCTCTTTTCAAAGGTAATCTAGGAACCTCCTCAGGAAACACATCCATGAACTCCCATAGCACTAGATGATCTTCAACCTTCAACTCACTACTTTCTTTTGAATTTAGTACTTGTATAACATACAAATGACACCCTTTTCTGCTAAAATTCTTGAGCTGTTACGTTGATATTTGTCTCACAGACTGGATTTCAAATGCCTTGAAGCATTCTCATATTTCCTCCCTCATCTTCACATTCTAGAAGTTTCTCATAACAGTTCAATTTTTTCTAGTGGGAAGCTACCCAATCCATTCCCAACAACACGTCATAAGAACCAAGGGGTAGCACATTTAGATCCTCTTTGGTTTGAAATCCCTCCATCTGAATTGGACAAGATTCAATGACCTCCACCACTTTCCTCTTTGTTCCAGTGGCTGACTGAAATAACCACGCTTTGGTGTACTTTTTTATCTGCAATGAACATGCCTCAACCAGTCGAAGTGAAACATAACTAAGATTATATCCCGGGTCAATTAAAATAGAGATTGGTTGTTCAATAATGATACCTTCCAATTCCTCCATAGAGGCTTGCTAGTCTGCTTGCCGATTTTCTACCACTGCATAGATTCACGATACACTCCTGGCTACATCATTGACTGTAGCTGTCCCATGTATGTTATATAATCTTCTACTATCATGCTACCCGTGGGGACAATCCCTCAATAAATGTGGCTCTCCACATCCACAACATTTCAAAGGTCCTTTCTTGGGATCCTTTTCTCTTTCCTTTACTTTCTCTGTTGAATTATTCCTACTTTGAGACGAAATTTTTTGGTGATGCACACTTTTTCTTGGATGACCTGACTGTGCATCCTTCCCATAATTCTTGCAAGGAAAAGACTTGAATCCACTATTTTCCTTTCTTTTCCAATCCTTAGGAGACTCATGCTTGTGCTCAGACTCATCATAACAACATTTAGCCTTTCCAATGGTGTCTTCCAGTGTCTTGGGTTTTTCAAACTCAATTCAATAATTGGTATGAATGTGGTAACCCACTGAGAAAACGTTGGATTATTTCCTTCTCATCCTTAAGGTAGGGAACACACCTCAACAATTCCATAAATAGTTTGGCATAGGCCTCTAAGGCAAGTTTTCCCAGATTAAGATCATAGAATTACTTTATTTTGTCATCATAATACTTTTCAGATAGGAAAGATTTGAAAAAGTATCTCTCAAACTGTTTCAAGGTTAATTTTTTTTCCTTTATCCTTTTGATTTCCTTGAGTTCTTCCCACCAAATGGAAGCCCCTCCATTCAGGTTAAACACTGCAATTCTTGCCTTGGTATTGTATGAGTAGTTATGTACTCGGAAGTACTTTTTCAAGATAAATAGCCATATCCTTCAATTTCCTCTCCTTTCTTTATTTCTCCATCCAAGGTAGGTGGCTTAGACTTCTTGAATTCTTCAGTAAGAAAACTCCAATATTTCTCCCTCTTTCTCCTCTTAGAATTACTGGACTGTCCTGCTGAATTAGTCTTCCGACTAGAGGCCTTTGTGGAAATTCCTCCTCTCGATCCACCTCTTTTAGTGCGTTGACGATCTCTTTTTTAAGAAGTCTTTCTCACATCGTTGTGAGACAGTCCATGATTTTGGGCATTCGATGGGGTTTCCAACCTCTCTGAATGTTGTAATTCTACATTGCTTGGACCTTGCTGCAGATGTTTTTCAATTTTGGATAGACTCTGTAGTAGAACTGTGTTCAACTCTAATTGTTCGACATGGGATCTCATAAGCCTCTCATTATCTACCTCCAGACTCCTCACAATGACCATCAAATCTGGAGGAGTTTCCCTATCCTTCTAGCCATCAGATTCTTCATCTCTTAGGTGAGAGAGGTCATCCATACTGCGCTTCACCATTCATTTATGTGAGCATTTTTCAATTCATACTACACGTTGAAACAACAATCACTATTAGAATTTCATGTCTGTATTCTGAGTCACGAATTCTAGACAACATAAATCCTTTTTAAACAATATTAAGTGGTCTTGGTGACCCATTCAAGCCTAGAGTTTGAACTATGCTCTGATACCACTCTGTAACACACCCAACCCCTACGGGTGGGGATATTAGGATTTCCTCTTTTCCTAAATATCTCAAATCCTCTCTTAGAAAACTCCATCGTATTCTGCTCGTCGATATCTTCCCAATGGTGGTATTTTCTCTCAAAACTGAGCTCCAGATCGAAGGTTATGGATTTCATAAGTTCTCGGGGTTAGGCCTATATACCACTAACATGTGGTGTCAACGTGACACCTTGTCACACTTTCTGTTTGACATGGTGGTAAAGTTTCACCTATGGGACACCTGTCAATACTTCCACGAGGATATTTTGATCCATGCGAGATGATTTTTTTATTGCTCAAACTCTCTACCAGCAACCTCATCACTCATCTCTGACGAATATAGTATCGAAGAATATTTCATTTTGATGCCATCTGTTCGGAGCTAGAACCTCTTGAGAAATTTCACTACTTCAAAAGCAAGGTATTCGAGGAATATACCCCTCTCCTTGATGGATGAACATAGACGCAAGTCACGATATTCCAACAGATGGTTGAAATCTGTTCGAAGTATAAGGTTCTCTAGCCTCATTGACCACACTCGAATCATCCATTGATGGGTGTGAGTGACTCTCGTCGCTCTATAATTCACTCCAGCTTCCCCTCTGGCAGGCCAATCAACCATGATGTTATGAATGAATTCCTTAACTTAGACAAGACTCACAACAGATTGATGGCTATCGTGCCATATCTCCATACCTTGACCTACAATCGATATCTTCCTTCTATCGAACTCGCACTCCTAATCCATTGGAGGATTACTCTGATGACAGTCAACGCTGGGCCAACTCGACTTGCACTCAATCCAGTCACCTAATCAAATACTAACACATGTCTTATCTATGATGCTCCCAATCATATATCACCCTTTCAAATTGCTAAGTGGGACCCATAATTATCAACAACTAGGGATTCATACCTCCCACTTCCATATCTATGATTCAGACTGGCTCGGCTTCAGGGTCTTTTGTTTCAGATTCTCTCATTCAAAGTCTTTCCTATAACATTTGAGGGATCTCTCCAAAGCGGTGACTCCAAACATCCCACCAATCAACGGTCATGATCTCTTCAGATCAACGGTTGTTGTTCTTCACTGACCAACACAGAGTTTACAGAATCATAACTGTCCACTCTAAGGATTTAGCCATTTTTTGAGTTATGCAAAACTTTTATTTTGACGCTGGAGAACTCAAGACGATTCTGTGACCCTCACAAACTGTCAACCTTAAGTTTGAAGCCTCGCAAGATTTTGTAGGCTCTCCACACAGGGAATGTATATAGTATTCTAGTGGGTAACAATTTGTATTTATTCATTTTTATGATTTAACCATGAAATAATAAACATCAAAAAATAACTCATCTTACAAATTTCAAAATCATAGGTTAAGTATACAAACAATCTGTTGGCCCTTGACCAAGTTTTGGGAGATCTTTGGTCAAGTTGACCTATTTTGGGACTTCAACAACCTGTCAAAGGAGGAGCACAAGATGAAGCAGAGATCGCGGGATCTTGGCCCTTTTTGGGTCCTTTTTGGGATTTGGGATTATGTAACGGGTATGGGGATGTTGGCCCATGGGTTTACCCATGTTTAGGCCTATTTTGTAAAGTATATATAGAAGACTAGGTGATGTAATGAGAAGAGGTCATAAGGAATAGCTAAGTGCTAGAGTTGGATCTGTGTGATCAATATTGTAAAGTTCTCTGTGCATACTGTGTGAGACTTGCAGAGCTATGTGCAAGTAATTGTAATAATACTTGGTGCTTTACCCTAGCTCGAAGAAGGAGGATGTAGCGAAGTGCGTGCAGATCTCCTGTCTTCTGTGGAGTAGGATTTTGATGCTATGTGCCTGTAAGAAGGTTGACAAAGATAATAAAGAAGAAGAGTTGGTGGACATAGCCCCAGGGTGGGGGTGAACCATGTATATGCTGTGTTGCTCTGCTTTGTGCAATGTGTTGATGTGTTTATGTCCTTACTTGCTAAGTGCTTTGATATAGATAGATAGATTTGTTTATGATTTATGCTAATATTGTATATGGATGTTAGATATGACTTATATGAATGCGCTAGTACCTGAATCTGTTAGATCTAACCTACTTCTCTATGATAAGTGCTTAGATACATAAGATTTGAATGAATGATGTGATGCTCTGTTTTATCTACGGAGTAGATAATGGTTAAATATTGATGAACTGTTGGTTCTAAGTTCTCTGTTAAGTATCACAATCACATATCTGTTTCCCAGCTAAGGCTGTAGACACATGAGTCCTGCAACCACCCCTGCCTCTACCTCAGGTGAGACTTCATCTCCTTCACATGTGTTGCCGAAAGGGCCAATAGTTAGGGTTTTGTTGTTGCACTGTTGTAGTGTTGAACCCTGGGTCTACCTCTGTGCCAACAAATGGTTTTGTTTCCAGGACCTGAAACTGTGATTGATGGGAACTAAGGAAGAAGAAGCTTTGTGCAAATATCCGACCTGAAATTGTGAAATCTTTGTGCGTAGATCTGTTTCCATAGTGCACAACATTATACTTGATCTGTGAAGATCTATGCCAAGAAAAGAGGTAAGATTTGAAGAAAAGAGGTAAGATCTAGAAGCTCTGTGCTCTGATAAAGGTAAGAATATTGAAAAGTTCTAGATTTGAAAGCTTTGTGCTCTGTAGAAGTAAGATAAGTGGAAATTTTTGTTTCAAAAGTATGGATCTAGGTATGTTTGATAGATTCTATCCTAGCTTGAAAACTAGGGAATTAATAGATAAAAGAAGATTTGATATGAGTAGATCTGATAAGAATAGTGAAAAATATGTTATACCTATGCATATAAAGAATGTTTGGACTAACCAGTGGATGCAAGATCCTATAAATAAATGTTTGCAGGTTAGCTACTATGACCCTAGCGTGCAGTATAGAAAGAACTGGGAATCATTTAAAATAAAGAGAGGATTAACCCTCTGTTACAGTTGCAGAAAACCAAGACATCTTGCTAAGGAATGCCCTGGGAGAATACCTAGTTGTCTTTGTTGCAAATCTATGAACCATGAAGTATTGGATTGCCCTAGAATGATTGCTAAGATTGAAGAAATGAACATGATACAAGAAGATCATAAGGTAGATCCAGAAACTACGATTATGGCAGAAGCCCAGAAAGAATCAGAGAAAGTATTGCTACAAATGAAAGACACCCTGAATGATCACCGACATGTCATTTTATCAGAGGTATTCAAAGAAAAAGAATGCCTTGAAGCAATAATAAGAGACTTAGACATTGATTATGTTCTAGATCAGGAAACACAGGTGAATATCATGACAGAGAGAACTTGGGAAGCTATAGGAAGGCCTTCTATGATTTTTTCATTAGGAGGAATAGAAATATTCAAAGGAAAGATGGTAAACCTATGTGGAAAGCTCACCCAGATACCTATGAATGCCAATGGGACTTCGACAGAGGAAGATTTTGAGATTATTACATTTATTGAGAACAACGCCCCATTTACCATGTTACTAGGAAAACCTTGGATTGAAAGAGATAAAGCCAGAAGGCAAGAAGAAGAAGAAGTTTTAGAGAAGAAGAAGCAAGAGTTAAAAGATTTCATGACTAGAAGGATCACACACTTAATTGAAGAACAAAAGAACAGATCAAAGCTATTTAACACTAGAGACCTGGTTATCAAAGTTGCAAGAACACTAGATGACCCACAAAAGATTGAAGTACTTATTCCAGATAAAGAAGAAGTATCACCCTCGAATTTTAGGAAAGAATATCAACAACGTGAAGTAACTATGCCAAAAGAAAATAAGAATCAGAATGGAAAAATGCATACTAAGACGAAGCTCACTGGAAAGAAATCTAGAAAGCTAAGTAAGAAGAGAGCTAAGATCGATAAGTTACAAAAGGTTCAAGAGGGAACTTCGTAGAAGGAAAATTTGCAAAACTAGAGCTTCGTCGGGATAACAGAACAACGTCACATGGCACTTCATGAGGGCGAAGCAATATAGCCGTTGGGACCAATATAACCGTTCGGTCGATCCCCCCAAACGGGTAGAAAGGAATTTATGGTTTGCCACCAGACCGTTGGACTGTGCCATAATGGACATAACAGAGTTAATGAAGGCTTCTCGACTGTTGCAAGCAATCTGTTGCCAAGTTATCTATTTATCCCGTTGTGCATGCACCGAGAACACTTTTGCTAACTGTGAATCTGAGCCTGCAGACTTGTTGATTTTACACAGTGATCATTGCGCTATTTCGCTCTATCCTATTGCAGTGTCTAAGTTACTCCTCGAACCATAAGATTTCTAACCCCGAGCGTGTATGTCAGACGAGTTCAACACTGTAGAGAAAGTTTTCGAAGAATTTCTGATCGACCTCATGACTGAAAGTGTCATTTCAATGTCTGCAGGTATACAAGCTTCATCGACGAGAACGGTGCAAGCCTCTTCGTCGACTGCTCGCGGATCGGGGCCATCCCGACCATCAACAGAAAAGAGAACCAATCATAAAGAAGACCTCATAAATGGAAAAATGATTCCAACCATATTTCCTGATTACATCCCGCCTCTGGCTGGCACGGTGAATCGTGATAGTGTGCTAAGAGAATTCAAGTACACCATGATCACTGTGTACCTTCTGAAGGGGATACACGCAGTTTGATCAGAGCAGGATAAGATCATAGCGTTGAAGTTAAATGACTTCAACCTCAGAGATCGCAAGATCTATGGTATGCTCGCCCCATACAAGTACCTAACCAGAATTAAGGGGAAGAATTCAAAGATAATCCCCCAGTCATGGACGATGAACCTCGTGTAGTCCACCCTGCTGAATGTCATGAAGATCCCACACTTCAGAAGACACCAGGAAGTCAATTCATGTGTCAAGATGCTACTATCATGTTACCATGGCGGCTACTTATGGCTAGACTGCCGCATTACAGTTGACCCAACGCTGATCCACATGATCACATGACTGAGTATGCAAGGACCTGAATCGTAGGAATTTTATCCAGGAAAATCCGCAGATCGCGCACTCGCACAAAATATCAAGGATACATATGGTGACGTTGATAAGGGAACAAGAGGTTACAAGGTAGCTTCCATCCATAGTGGTGCAGTGCACCTAGCATTTCAACTGATAGCTAGAAATTCAGTAAGGAAGAACCGACCTACACAGGTCACCGACTTTGTCGTTGACCTCGCAGGGAAGTGCGCAGAAGGCCTACAAATGAACTGGGTGAAGTAGCTAGTTAACCAGTTGGAACTAGATTTTCGAGAAGCATAGGATCAGGGTTATGAATTTTGTTTCAACTGGCTTCTGGTCCTCATTGCATTTGTTTCCTGGGAGATTCCAGAAGGAGCGACCTTCCCCGACATAGAGCCATTTGAACCACTTGCCGCAAAGTTTGCTACCCTATGGTATTCAACTAATATGAAAAAATAGTGGCAGTCAAATGCTGTGTTTCATACATACTACCTCCAGATAAAGCGATCCATCAAAGCTAAGCCTCACATGACTCCGAACACATTACAAAGGTTCTGACCCCTGATGAATTTTAGCGCATATTGACACTTCATCTACATTACAGCGTGAGCAGATGAACATAAAGAGCAACTCCAGCCATATTATAAGCTTACAAAAGAAGACCTTGAGGAAATCACTAAGGAATGGTCCGCTGACCTCCTTATCCCCACCAACCCCATAGAGATATCTTATCTTGACAGCCCAAAGGACACTTATAAAGAACATAATACACCCAGAACCAATAGACAGAAGAAGACTGAGGAGGTCCAAAACTTAAGAAGCACGTCAGTGAAGACTACGTCCATGTCACCTGTCCGAGAGGGTGGTGATGAAGTAGAAGATGAACATAAGCCCAACAAAGTAACACTGCCCAGAGATGAGGTTGACCCCTTGAAGAAGAGGAAGGTTCCCCCCCCAAAACCTTCTTCCCGGAATAAATCAAAATCCACCGTGACCAATATGCAGACTGTCCTCACCTCCGACGACTTTGATTTCATCATAGCAGCCCTGAATGATGCTTCACTAGAGATAGTAGAGAAACAAGGATTGAACCAGGAAGAAATGTATGATAGGATTGAAGTCGCACTTCGAGGGGTACAACAGGCCCTTCAGTCTAGCCACACAGTCTCCACTGTGCCTCTGCCATCGGGAGAACCATAGCTGGGAGATGAACCAACCCAAATCCACCGACTATATGAGACAGTTGAAGCTCACCTTCGTCGAGCACAAGAGGAAACAAAACAAGCCACCCAGGCTTTGGCGCAAGTACAAGGAGTACTTGTAGAGCAGCGCTGAGCTGAAGAACAAGAAAATATTTCTCTCCAAGAAAAGTTCGATGAAGAAAAAGCACAGATACAACAAGGAAAAGAACAATTTCTTGCGGAGCAACTCAAAGTGAAAGAAGAGGTCAGTAGAGCACTTCGTTCTCTGACAGTCTTATAAATAAAGGTAGAGGACCAAGTCACGCAACAAGTAGAGAAGCTCACATAATTTATCCAATGGCTACAACAACGCATCGGAACTTAGAGCTCCGTGCAGTAGCCAAGATTCCACATGATGTAAGGGATCAAAGAGAAGCAACTGATCGAAGCGTAGTTAAGAGAATAAAATCCATTTCTATGGAATGTAAGCAACTTACTGATCATAGTGCCCAGACCTACGAGAAACTCACTGAGAATCCAGAACCGAAGGAATTGGAGTCACAGATCCAAGAGGCAAAGTATCAAGCCGAAATGATACAAGCGCAACTGAAGCCCCTATCAACTGTGGAAAGAATGAAGTGATCCCAAGAGCAACGCACTTCCCAACAGCAGATCCACACTATCCAGAGTAGATTTATGGAAGTAACTCAGAGGCTCCAACCTATACAAGATAATGCCTACCAATTGTTCACAGAGGTCAAAGGCCGAGGAGAAGAATTGGAGCAGGTTGTCACTACAGTTGAACAACTCCTAGAGGGACCTGTGAACGAGGTAGTCATCCAAGAGTTCGCTGCACAAGAGGTCATGGCACAATAGCAAGTCGAAGTAGCTCAAGCCAAGCTCGAGGATTTCAAAGTAGAACTACCTAGATTAGAGTGACTCGGGACGAGTCACAGGTGAGTGTTGGGGGCCTATTGGCCCTTGACCAAGTTTTGGGAGATCCTTGTTCAAGTTGACCTATTTTGGGACTTCGAAAACTTGTCAAAGGAGGAGTGCAAGATGAAGCATAAATCCCAGGATCTCGACTCTTTTTGGGTCCTTTTTTGGATTTGGGATTATGTAACGGGTATGGGGATGTCGGCCCATGGGTTTAACCATGTTCATGCCTATTTTGTAAAGTATATATAGAATACTAGGAAATTTAATTAGAAGAGGTCATAAGGAATAGATAAGTGCTAGAGTTGGATCTGTGTGATCAAGATTGTAAAGTGATCTGTGCATACTGTGTGAGACTTGCAGAGCTATGTGCAAGTAATTGTAAGAAGGCTTGGTGCTTTACCCTAGCTCGAAGAAGGAGGATCTGACAGAGTGCGCGTAGATATCCTGTCTTTTGCGGAGTAGGATTTTGATGCTATGTGCCTGTAAGAAGCTTGACAAGGATAATAAAGAAGAAGAGTTGGTGGACGTAGCCACAGGGTGGGGGTGTGTTCAAGGATAAATTCGTGAGTGCGGACACAGACCAATCTCCACAGATCCACCCGGATCTGGAACAAACCGTGACAGAATACTACTCTTTCCCTAGTTTTAGAGTGTTGAATGGTCAAAAGAGGAAGAATGATATACTTACTTGTAAACGCTTTCCTTGTCTCTGTTGATCCTC
>JASDQU010367854.1:0-11558 GCA_032191745.1 Picea mariana
CCGGCGATCAAGTGGTAATATGCTGCTCTAACGACCATATGGTGTTTCTAGGTTGCGTAATATGTTTCATCACGGGCCCCTTTTTTGAGAAAGATTGTTGTGTCCTCTATATATTTTGGTATGGCCTCAATCCTGAACAAATCTATGTCTCGGAGTTGGTCGTCCACTGCTCCGCCACTTTCTCCTGACTCTAGTCAGGATAGATGATCAGGTACGATGTTGCATCATCCTTGCTTGATGATAACTTCAAAGGAAAATTCCTGAAATAACATCAGCCATCTACAAATTCTCCCTTCCAGCACAGGTTTGTTAACTAGGTATTTTAATGTGGAATGGTCAGTAAAGAACTTGAAATGGGAACCTAACAGATAATGTCTAAATTTTTGTAAAGCATAAATCATTTCTAAGAATTCACTTTTTGTTGTTGTATAGTTGTGCTCTTCTTGTGATAGTTTCTGACTCGTAAAGTAGATGGGGTGATCCATAGCTCCCTCTCCAAGTTGTGTTAAGATAGCTCCTAAGGCAATTCCTAAAGAATCTACATGGACGTGAAATTCCTTATCCCATTTTGGGAATATCATAATTGGTGTTGTAATGAGCTTATCCTTAAGTGTATCAAATGCTTTATCACATTCGGGAGTCCACTGGAACATTTCAACCTTTTTCATGAGGTTTTCCAGAGGTGCAGTAATGTTGGTGTATCTTTGAATGAACCTACAATAGTAGCCTGTGTGTCCTAGTGTGGAGCGCAACTATTTATCACTTGTAGGTGGCGTCATATTCGCAATGAAGACAACTTTGGCTGGGTCTACCAATACTCCTTCTCGGCAGAGTATGTGGCCCAACAGATTTCCATGTGGCACAGAGAAGATACATTTTCTGAGCTTTAATGAGATTTGGAATTCTATGCATCTGTCAAACATTAGCCTTAACAGTGTTATATGTTCCTTGAGTAGGATATATATTGTCCAATCATCCATGTAGACTTCTATAAATTTGTGAATGAATTCTCTAAAGGATGTTGTCACAATCCTGGAAAAAACTGCAGGGGCATTCTTTAAGCCAAATGGAATCACATTGTATGCAAAATATCCCCATTCGGTAATGAAAGTGGTCTTTCTCTTGTCCTCTTTGGTGATCCTGACTGGATGGTATCCTGAAAATCCATCTGTAAATGAGTATGCTTCCTTCCCCACAACCTGTTCGAGTACTTCATCGGTAAAAGGTGTTGGGAAAGGGTCGTTCACACAGGCAGAGTTGAGACTCCTGTAGTATACACAGACTCTAATATCCTCTATGTCTTTCTTGCTTTGGATGACTATCGAGCTGACCCACTCAACTTCTTCTACTGGAAAAATGAGACCTGCTTCTAACATCTTGTCAATATCCTTCTTAAATTTCTCTTTTATCCTGGGTTTAAGATGGTATGGTCTATGTCTAACAGGCATGGATCCTAGTTTTAACTCAATCTTCATCTCTCCCATGACTCCCTTGATTCCTTTTAATTCTGAAAAAGTCTTTGGGAACAAATCCTCATATTCCCGCAGTAAACTCTGTATTTCCTGACTAGGTTGTTCATCCCAGTAATCTCCCACCAAGGCTATCTTGGGTTTCTCTTCGGTCCCTATGTTGAGTCTCTTCAATTTTAATGTGTGATTATAGGAACTATCGGTCTGGCTAGGTATGGTATTTTGGATTTCTCTTCTCCCCTCTATCTCTTTGATGGAGAAGAGAAATCCAAGAATTTACAGGAATGTGGATTTATGTCTTAACAGCGTCAGTCGGGGTACCAGAAGGGAAATAAAGGTTGTGACTGGACTGGGTTTGCGTGGCCTATAACTCAGATTGGATTGGGATTCTTGGTGCCTCCGACCACAAAGGTTGTCTCTGCCATCTTTAATGACTGTCATTAATGGAATTTTCCATGATTCGGGTCTTGTACTACTGAGTCGTCTATTCTGTAGCAACCAATGCTTAAAAAATAAAAATGAACTATCTGTTATGGCGCAACATTGCGCACATAGACATTATTAACTGATTTACAATATTTCAAAAAGAAAACAAAACTCAAATCTAGATATTGTAAAAGCTCTGTCGAATTAGAGTGACTATCCTTCTTTCTCAGTTTTGAGATAGGTAGGGCTTTAGGTGAGCGCCATTCACCCATATCGGTCGTAGCACACCCTTGAGTTTTGCAAGTCTGACTGCTCCTGAAGGTCGGATCTCTGCAACTATGTAAGGTCCCCACCAGTGCATACGCAGTTTGCCAGGATGCTTCTGGTATCGACTGTCATAGAGTAGCACCTTGTCCCCTTGTGTGAATACCTTGGTTTTAATGTGTCTATCATACCAAGCTTTTTTTCTTTCCTTTTCAACCGACTGATGGAATTCTGCTAGAAATATGGTTTCCTCAAGTTCTTCTAGCTCTGCAAGTCTCTGCACCACTGATTCCTCTTCTATCATACGTGTGACTTGTGAAATATATAGGCTTGGAGTGATGAACTCTACAGGCACCACTACCTCTCTTCTGTAAACTAGTTGGAATGGTGTGTATCTATGGAGTTTCTTTGTGGTTGTCCAGTAGGCCCATAGTACCGCTGGAAATCTATCATCCCATTCCTCTCGGTTTGCGCAATAGACCTTTGTTAGTCCCCTTTCCAAGATTTTGTTGAAGGCTTTGACTGTTCCATTAGCCTGTGGGTGGTATGGACTACTCTTGTGATGTTGAATCATAAATTCTATTGTAAGTGTTTCTATGGTGTTGCTAATGAAATGAGATCCCTGATTGTTGGTTAGGCTCTTGGGACATCCAAAGTGGGTAATGATATTTTCGAAGATGAACCGGGCAGTTGTATCTTTCGAACAGTCCTGTACCGTTGTTGCTTCTGCCCATCAGGTAAGGTAGTCAGTTGCGGTAATGATGTATCTAGCCTTTGAATGTTTGGTTGTGGGCTTGATTGGTCCAATGAAGTCAACTGCCCATTTATCAAATGCATGTAGATCTCTAACTGGTTGTAATGGTAGTTCATCTCGACGTGACGGTTTGCCTACTCGTTGACAAACATGACATGATCTATCATATGCTTTTGCATCCTTGAAAAGTGTTTCCCACCAAAGTCCTGCCTGTAGAATTTTATGTGTCGTGTCCTTTCCTCCTACATGGCCTCCTACAAATCCACTATGGCATTCCCAGAGTATATCCTACCTTTCATGATCCAAGACGCATCATCTGATAATGTTGTCTATTCCTAGTTTATACAATTGTCTGGCAATCAACTAGTAATGTGTTGCTCTAACGACCATATGGTGTTTCTGGGTTGTGTAATACATTTCAGCATGGGCCCTTTTATTGAGAAAGACTGTTGTGTCCTCTATATATTTCGGTATGGCCTCAATCCTAAACAAATCTTCATCTGGGAGTTGGTCGTCCACTGCTCCGCCACTTTCTCCTGACTCTAGTCTGGATAGATGATCAGGTACGACGTTGCATCATCTTGGATTGATGATAACTTTGAAGGAAAATTCCTGAAATAACATCAGCCATCTACAAATTCTCCCTTCCAGCACAGGTTTGTTAACTAGGTATTTTAATGTGGAATGGTCAGTAAAGAACTTGAAATGGGAACCTAACAGATAATGTCTAATTTTTTGTAAAGCATAAATCATTTCTAAGCCTTCACTTTTTATTGTTGTATAGTTGTGTTGTTCTTGCGATAGTTTTCAACTCGTAAAGTAGATGGGGTGATCCATAGCTCCCTCTCCAGGTTGTGTTAAGATAGCTCCTAAGGCAATTCCTGGAGAATCTACATGGACGTGAAATTCCTTATCCCAGTTTGGGAATATCATAATCGGTGTTGTAATGAGCTTCTCCTTAAGTGTCTCAAATGCTTTATCACATTCGGGAGTCCATTGGAACATTTCAACCTTTTTCAGGAGGTTTTCCAGAGGTGCAGTAATGTTGGTGTATCTTTGAAAGAACGTACAATAGTATCATGTGTGTCCTAGTGTGGAGCGCAACTGTTTAGCACTTGTAGGTGGCATCATATTCACAATGACCACAACTTTGGCTGTGTCTACCAATACTCCTTCTCGGCAGAGTATGTGGCCCAACAGATTTCCATGTGGCACACAGAAGATACATTTTATGAGATTTAATAAGATTTGGAATTCTCTGCATCTGTCAAACATTAGCCTTAGCAGTGCTATATGTTCCTTGAGCAGGATATATATTGTCCAATAATCCATGTAGAATTCTATAAATTTGTGAATGATTTCTCTAAAGGCTGCTGTCACAATCCTAGAAAAAATTGCAGGGGCGTTCTTTAAGCCAAATGGAATCACCTTGTATGCAAAAGATCCCCATTCGGTAATGAAAGTGGTCTTTCTCTTGTCCTCTTTGGTGATCCTGACTTGATGGTATCCTGAAAATCCATCTGTAAATGAGTATGCTTCCTTCCCCACAACCTATTCGAGTACTTCATTGGTAAAAGGTGTTGGGAAAGGGTTGTTCACACATGCGGAGTTGAGACTCCTGTAGTATACATAGACTCTAATATCCTCTGTGTCTTTCTTGCTTTAGATGATTATCGGGCTAACCCACTCAGCTTCTTCTATCGGAAAAATTAGACCTTCTTCTAACATCTTGTCAATATCCTTATTAACTTTCTCTTTTATCCTGGGGTTAAGATGGTATGGTCTATGTCTAACAGGCCTGGATCCTGGTTTTAACTCAATCTTCATCTCTCCCATGACTCCCTTGATTCCTTTTAATTCTTAAAAAGTCTTTGGGAACAAATAATCATATTCCCGCAGTAAACTCTATATTTTTTGACTAGCTTGTTCATGCCAGTAATCTCCCACAAAAGCTATCTTGGGTTTCTCTTCGGTCCCTATGTTGAGTCTCTTCAATTCTAATGGGTGATTATAGGAACTATCGGTCTGGCTAGGTATGGTATTTTGGATTTCTCTTCTCCCCTCTATCTCTATCTCCCCGATAATAAGATTCCTGATCTCTCTTGTTATCGTCGCTGAATCTTCTCTTTCCCTTCCAATATTCATACCAGCTTCCTCCTCTCTTTCCTACACGCTTTCTTCTTCTCGTCCTATTTCCTAGGGGCTGATTTCTCTCCCCGCTTCTCTCTCGTTCATTCTTTGACTAGTCAGTCGTTCCTATATTCTCATCTTCTACAGTTTTTCCATCTATCTTTCCTCTACTTCTCCCACTCCGCCTTCTTTCCTCAACTTTTCGGACTGTCTTACGACTTTCTTGATCTTTCCGCGCCACCACTTCTAAACTATGGCAGCTCTCTTCAAGGCTTGCTCATCCCTCGAGTCCCTTTCTTGCTAATTCCCCCCCCCATTTTTCAAAGAACCCTTACCCTCTCTCACGCCATGACTCTCACCCCATCTCACCCTACCCCAAGCGAGGGTGTTTACGTTGCCATCTCGGTTGGGGACATAATCAACATCCCCTCCTCCATCAAGAAAGCCTCAATCCACAGGGGGATTTCTCTCAACAGTCCTCCCCTTTTGCCTTTCTTGAAAATTTCCTCTGCCCGTGAGAAATACTAGTGGTTCTCAGCTACAAATTCGATTATGTATCCTTCCAGTGTGGTGCTAACCTAGAAATCCACAACTCGTGTGATTGGGCAATCTAGCCTCTGGAGTGTTGCTAAATTTTTGGTATCCCACGCACAGATCTTCTTGGCCCATCCTTGGAACTCTAGAGATTCTTAGAGCCTCTTTATCCAGTGAAAAACTTCTTCCAGGAATTTAACCCGAAAAATCTCATACTAGTTGCTTGATCTTTCTGAGTAAAGGATTGCTTCGCAAGTGTTTTCCAACAATTTTCTTCTTAGTCCCGCTTCTTTCCATATGAAGGCATCACAGTTCCTTTCCCACCATTGATCAATACCAGATCTATGAATCAGTGATAGCATTCTCCCTACAGGTTCCCTTTTAACACGGGTCCCAACACCGGAACCATTTTGTTGGTGCGGATTTGGTCAGACCAAGGTCCTTTTCAGGTTACCAACAAAAGGTACCATTTAGTCTAGAGCGCTGGCATTTTCATCTCCTCTGAAGAGAAGAAGTCTCACCCGAAGCGTTGTTGAGATAGATAGATAGGGAAGGGTAGAAATAAGACTAAAGAGGATCCATAGAGCATTCAGGACTCATTCCTGTTCTTGTGGAAGAGTCATTAACAGACCTGAACCATCTAAATTCATGAATTGAACCTACTTACATTGTGAGCAACAATTAAACATAAAACCATCAAATAGAACTCATAATCCATAAAGAAGTGTTGTAATGCATAAGTAACCAAACAAGGACACATCATATTTTAAAATTTGATCCTTCTTTGTATTCTCTTTGAGATCTTTCTCTGTTTAGAGATTCATAATCATACAGTAGGGTACACTACAGACTCTTGGCTCTAGACTCATACCTCAGAGCTCCAACTCTCCAACTGATAGTTTAATACATTACAGACTCTGCCTTGTCTTTTCTCAACTTACAACAAGTATTAACGACTAGTCCCAAAACTTGTGTGACTCTGATCAACATGAATCAACTCAACCTTACTCTACTCCAACCCCTCACACCTATATTCAGCCCTATATATATATCTGGGTTGTGTCTTTCTTCTCGGCTTGCACGCATTTTCCATTGGAGTAGAAACCGGATTGCACGCATCCATACCAAACTTGTTCAATAGTTATCCAATGTAGTTCTTCTGGGAGATGAATATGTACTTTGGATTTTGTATCACTTCAATGCCCAAATAGTAATGAAGATGTCTCAAGTATGTCATATTGAAGCCTTTAATCAACTCTTTTTTTATGGATGCAATGCAGTTCTCATTATTCCCTCCTATAAATAGATCATCTACATATACTACAAGATATACAACTATTTTTCCAACTTTCTTGACAAACAAAGTTGTATCGTCAAGATTGAAATGCTTGAAATTTAATTTCAAAAGATGCTCAAATAGCTTTTCATACCATGCTCATGGTGCTTGTTTCAAGCCATACAAGGATTTGATGAGCTTGCATACCTTATATTCTTGTCCCGTCACAACAAATCCTTCTGGTTGGGACATGAACACATTCTCTTTCAAGTCTCCATTCAAGAAAGCAGTCTTCACATCCATTTGATAAATTTTCCATCCATTTTGTGTTGCCATGGAAAATAGAGTGTGGATGGTATCCCATTTTGTTTTGGGGGGGATTGTTACACATTATTTTTGTCATCCCTATGATCGTTAATGATGTAAACCTATATGTTTCCTTCATAAGGGTCAGTGGCCTGAATTCCTAAAGAAAGAAGGGAGAAGAACTTTTCCTGAGAGAAGTTGTGTTTTCCTCAGTAAAACCCCTATTTTGAAGGATTTCCATGGGCTGCACCATAGCTAGGGTGTGAAAATGCCTGATTTCTGTAAGCTGCACTATATCTAGGGCGTGGAGTTTCTACATGCTACACTATAGCTAGGTTGCGGAAGCCTTCGTATGTGGTAAAAATGATCATTTTCTCGATGCTTCTAGAAGGAGAAGCTTCTATGGTGAGGTGGCCTCCGAATGCTTTGGATCTTACTTGCTTTCATGATTTAGTGGGATCATCCTAACCTCCTCACCTTATCCTCTTCAGCTTATAAAAGGAGAGGAGATCTCATGGAGAAAGTGAGCTTGATGAGGGTTTGAGTTGAATTTGGCTTGAGATTGTTAGCTTGGTTAGATTGGCTTTGAGATTTTCTTTGTCAAGATAGATTGTGAGTATCTATAAGATCCATGGTATCAGAATCCTTGGAGAAAGAAGTGTGTGGGAAGCAAGGAACTGTTGGAAGGAATATTATGACATCAAGGCATCCGGTTGTAATCTCTCTTCCTATTATTTAATATAATACAGTGGCATGATTCTTTCCCATAGAATTATCTTTATTTTATTGCATAATTCCTTGATCATATGCATAGGTTGTCATTGAATATACTTCTACTGCTTTCACTTTGGTTGGTTTATGTCTCACTATAGAATTAGTATTACAAGAGCACTGGAGAAAAATAGGAACAACAAAGACATAAGGAAGCGACACTTAAAGGTATGTATCTCATCTTTTGTTTCATAGTAAATTTGATGATTAGAGACTAGGGAAAGTGCCATGTTCTGTCGTGTTTTGTTCTATATCTAGGTGGATCTAGAGGGATCGATTTGTGTCCACACTTAATGATTTACCAGATAACAAAATTGGTGAATCCACTGGGGAAACGAATGTTTTCCAAGTTTTCCTTGTTTTCTTGCTTTGATTTCTTGGTTTTTGTTTTCTGAGTCACTGGAAGATCCAGCTTGACTCTCTGACTGTTAAATTTCATTGGAAAACCTTCTCAATTTTTAATTTTTTCCATTTTTGTTCGATTTTCGCACCATTCTTTGAGGGACAATGCGGCGACTTAGGATTTTCATGCCCTATCTATTTTGACCAGTGTGGAAACGTCGCGCCCTACCCATATATGGCCCACGGAAATCAGTTATTTTTGCACTGTGCTAGTCTTCCAACCTGCGGAAATTGTGAAATTCTTGATTTTTGATGGTTTTCCTTACCTAGACCTTGGATTTGGTTTTGAGGTGAATTTTTGGGTTTGATTATGATTTGTTTATAGTCTACTTGATAGTTTTTGCACTGCTTTTAGCCATCTTTGCTTTGTTTTCTTTTGAAATATTTTGTATCTCCCTTTGAGTGTCTTTCAATTACAAAGCCTTGTTTTTCTTTAGAATTGTTTAGTGAAAAGAACACTTCTTTTTTCTGAATAACTCGCGGTAAAAGAGAAACTTTGTTTGGGTTTTTTTTTTTGAAGTGATTTGCTATTGCGTTTAGCTATCTTTGAAACAAAAATCTTACTTGTTTCTTTGCATTAGATTGGGGGCATATTTGCGTTTGAAGTAGTGAAATTGCATTATTTTTTGTCTTAAATTCTTAAAACAATTTCCCCTCATGGCCAAGGGGGGCCATGAATCATGCATTGGTGTACAATCTATTTTGCTCATTTATTGAAGATATTGATATTGATGAGTTTTACAATTTTGGGACATTGGGCATATGGGAATGATAAATGTTTTCTCCTTCTTGTAGCATAGATTTCATCGAAATGAAAAGATTGCATATTCATCTCTTTGCATAAATGTCGAGTCGTTCAAAACACCATATTGTTCACACCGTATTCCTTTTGAGTAACAAAAGCCTTAAAACTAAAGCGCTTATAAAAATTGATTAGACATTTTTATATTTTCTGGTAGAAAACCTACATTAGATTAGTTGTAGGGCTTTGGAATAGCTGTGAAAGATAACTTTTCAAAGATGCAAACAAACATAGAATCTTGCGTTAGGGAGCGGTGAGATCCACTTATTACAATTTGTCCTGGGAAGCCCTTCTAACACAAAGGTCAATCATGAGTTCGCATTGAGACTAGCAGAGTTACTCACCCATCTTTGTTGGTCTTAGTGTAGAGATTATGTGTATTATGGGGGTCGCTTGAAGGTATACCCACAATGATGAGTGGAAGCCTTTCAAGTTGATTTTGGGCTAGATGCCCTGCCCTTGCACGTGGATCGGACTGTCGACTGTTTCCCCAGGAATCATTGTAGTGATTGGTAACCTTAGTGGCCTATCTCTTTAGGGTATTTACACAAGGTGACTGTGGAGGGGCAAGTCTTCACGATACCTAGAATCGACGTTGGCCAAACTCACTCGGGCTCCTTGGAGGGTAAATCCACAATTACTACGTGGAAGCTTGCATCAAGGTGTAAGTCTATTAAGCAGGTCGTCAATGTAACTTTTCCACCCGCTCTATCTCATCCCCTTCTTACTTTGTTCCCGTGATGTTGGGTTTCATCACCAACTAGTGTGTTCATTGTAAAAAGGTTTTGTTTGCTTGCTTGCTTCCTAGATTTTTAGCGTGTGTTGTTTGTTTTCCCTGGCAGACTCTAGATTGGATTTTTGTTTTAATGGCATCAGTTCCTGAAATGACCAATGGAGGAACCTTTGCTCCAGAGGAACTTTTTGTTTTTCCTTCTTACAGAAACATTGGTCCTCCTCACATCGCTACTTTGATCCTTCCAAGTCTCACAATTGGATTACCGGTACGGTTGTTTTCCACTCAGGTAGTCTCAAATGTAGTTAGTGCTTCATTTGTAAACACTTCCCCCCAAGAACATCAAACTCATGTTGATTCTTCACCTTCTTCACCAGTAAGATCTTCTTCGCCTTCTTCACTAGTAAGATCTTCTTCGCCTTCTTCACTTGCAAGGTCTTCTTCCATTTCATCTTCTTCACCGAGTGAAAGTTCCAAAGCTAGTAACTCGGTGAATAAGAAGAATAAGAAGAAGAAAAATAAGCAAGGATCCACACTCCCAACCATTGCTAGACATGTTGGAAAGAACCCAGTTATTGTTGATCGTGTTGGGAGTGTTGATGATGCCAAGAACACCCAAACAACCTGTAAGCCCAAGTACCCTTTCAGGATTTGTAAGGGTAGCCATCTACTTAAGTATTTCCCTGGTCTATCCAAGGTTATAGAAGCATGGTCTACACACCCTTGCCAACCCATGTCGTTAGCCTCTGAACAACATGCTGATGACCTCCCATCAACTAGTTATGATATAGTTGGGAAGAAGAAAAGTAGAGCCAAGTTCCCGTGCATGTTATGCAAAGGGAGTCATATAAATCACCTTTTCCCCCATATGGACGAAGCCTCGAAATTCCTGGAAGACATGACTATTTCACAGCCTCAACTTCCATCTTCTTATCACAAGCTTACTCTCAAACCACCTGTAGTTGATGGAATGATCAATCTGGTCCCTTCGTCGATCAATTTGGTTGATCAAGCAGTCAATCTGGTCACGTCCTTAGTTGGACCAATTGACAAAGTGGTTGATTCGATCCCATCTTTAGTCAATCCCACTCTCCCATTAGAGAGTGAAACCCAAGTGGTTTATCTATTTCCACTCATCGACCCCATTCTCCCCTTGGAGAATGAAACCCAATTGGTCGATCTGATCTCGCCATCAGTCGATCCTACTCTCCCTCTCAGGAGTAAACCTGATACTGCCCACATTTTTCTCATTAATACAGACTCTACCATTCTGGGGGGTATTCCTCCTTCTCCCGTGGAACCCCCTCTAAGTAATGAGGCCATCCGTTTTGATTGTGGTGTGCTAACTGGACCTCATCTTACCTCTCACATTCCTTTCCAAATTACAGTGCAAATTTGTGGTCGGGACATTCCTCACACGTTGATAGATGAAGGTGCATCCATTAGTATTTTTTCCTCATTTTCTTGGGAAGCTTTGGGTTGTCCTCAGATTGCACCAGTTATGCAGAATTTGTTAGCTTTTAACAGAAGAACCGGTCAACCTTTAGGGATCCTTCCTCAGTTTCCTGTACCTTTGGGAGGGAAAACTGTCTTTATTGATGTCATGGTAGTCCAATATCCCTTGGATTTTTCTTTACTCCTTGGGCGAGATTATGTCTATGCCATGAAAGCTATCTGTCCACTCTTTTTCG
>JASDQU010367856.1:5618-17122 GCA_032191745.1 Picea mariana
ATTATTTTACCTTAAAAATCGCCAAAATTTTATAAAAAATATATAAAATCCTTATAAATTTTAATATTTTTACAAAAATATCGCCAAACATTTATAGTTGGCATATGAAGGATTAGTAAGATTCACCAAGGTTTCTACATTTTAAAACAAATTCTCATCCTTAAAATCACCCCTAGTTTTGAACCCGTGGTTTTGAAAACCATTTATTTCTTTCTTCCCATGGTTTTTAAAACCATGTCTTGTTTTTCCCAATTTACCATTTCACTGAAAACAATTTACTGGTTTGTTTCCCATGGTTTTGAAAACCATGTCGTGGTTATCATCTTTGGTAAAATATTTTTAATCCTCTTCTTTTACTTATGTAAAACCTTTGTATGAACAATTATCCAAATCTTCCTTTCACGTGCATATTCTCATTTAATTCTTTTCCATGGAAATAAAAATTAATCTCTTTGCTCTGTAAAATTTAAATTTTACCTCTGTAAAACATTTTCACTGTGAGCAAGAAATTTTTTTATGGCATTGGAAACTCCATGATTTGTTTTGAAATGCATTCCTGGAAAACTATCATCATATGCCGCGCGTTTATGAAAAAAAATCATATATTAAATGTTTTCTATAGTATTTTTGGCTTGGGAGGAGTGGTTTTAACCCACACCACTTTTACTCCTGAAACGCATCACGTAAGAACACGTCTCCCCGACCAAAAATAGTGGTTTGGATTTCGGGACCACTTCAAAAAAATAACTCTGATCACTTTCAAACCCCGAAATGTATGTGCGCCCTCCATCCACCCTTTGACTTTTCTGCTTAGTTTGAGATTCGTGCTCATGATTTGACGTGAGGTCATGAATTAAATATTTGGTTAAATATTAATATAAATATTTTAATATAAAAATATTTATATTAATAATTATAAACCCTTTTTTCATTTTTCTAAGGACTTTGGGCATATGAGGCTTATCACATGACTGTGTGGATAGGATAAGGGAGCTTAAGCTTAATAACAGGAATATTTTTAATTTTCAACGAGAATATGATAATAAGGGGTAAAAATGAATGAAGTGATAGAACCGAGGGATTTAGATAAGCATTAAGGCTATATATAGGTTTGGGATATTTGCCAATTTTGACTCATGGAGGACATGACTATTTTGGATGATTAGTAGAGTGAATGATTTAGGTGATGGGAGCTTGATGGAGTTGGTGAAAAAGTTTTAAAATCTGAGTGGAAAGATAACACAAGGACAAGATGCTTTGGAAATTCAAATGCATATGAATGATAAATTGAATTCCTAAGTAAAATGGAATTTTCTTGTTTGTTTTCACTGTTTATTCTATTAACTCATGAAAATAATCTGAGTGGAGGTAGTTTGTATCCCTGAGGATCTTGTAGCTTGGGAGGAAATCTTGGAATATATGGACAAAATATTCACTAGGAAGGTAACAAGAGTTCCTTGGTAATTCAGAGTGTCTTATAGGATTCAAGGAAACTTGTGCCCTGAGGGAATCTCCTATTCCTGAGTGGAAAGTTTACAGGGTATGAAAAAATCCTTACTCGAGACTGGCAGAGGAAATACTCAGATGTGCGGGGAATATCTTTGTATAATTTGGAGAGACCCTACCCCATTAAACCTCCCACCTGTTTTAAATGAAAATCTTGCAATATATGTAAACTTCATCCCAAGGAAGTAATAGAGACTTAGTGGGATTGAGGGTAGTTCTCGAACACTTGAAGAACCCCAAAAGTTGGCTAAGTCCCAATTTCGTACCATTATCCAGAAGAAAACCTTGTGTTGAATCGGGGAAGATCACAATTGTTGATTTGGCGTGGAGAATGGATCTCATCCTTACATCAAAAGATATCATCAAAAGTTTTAAGTTGTGAATAAGAGAGAGAGAGAGGTTCTGACGATGAAGAAGCCCTAGATCCAACTATTGATCTGGCGTGATGAGAAGATTGGGATATCTCATCAGGAGACTGATCCGACAACGACAAGGGTGTGTTGATGATGATGAATGCTTGGGAAAGAATGAGAAGCGTTGATCGATATGAGGGAGATATTAAATATCAGTCGCAGATGGTCATGGGTTCCACTTAAATGAGAAAAAAGGGAGAGTGATGTCATGATGACAAGGATTCCATCCTAGAAGATAGCATGAATCAAGGGGTGGGGTATGCCGACAGTTGATTGGTCGACGAGATAAGAGTGGCCTCGTTGGATGTGGAGGTATTTAGGTCTTAGATCAAACCTTGGATGTTCGATGTATGGATTAATAGACCCCAGTCGTTCGTCATAATATGGAGGATAGAGGTCTGGAGGAAAGGATAGGAGAATGAGTTGTTGAAGAAAAGGATCCCAAGGTCAAGCGACCATCGTTGATCGAGAAAGGGGAAATATGAAATATCAGTCGTGGATATGTTGTAGGACCCACATGTTCACCCTAGAAGAGGTCAACGGAGTAGAAATTATTTGTCATGTAATTCAGAGATATCGATGCAGTTAGAGTCATTAGATGATAGAGATCGAGAGCCTTCAGATATGTAATTGGAGCCATCATAGTGTTCATCTTCAGAACTTGATGGTTGGGGTTACTCACTACTCCAAAGGAGAACCCCAATAACCACAAAGATAGGCTTAATTCGATCCTTAGGAGAGGTTATGTTTATGTTATGAAGGTTGTTGTGTCCACGGTCTTTCGATTGATGTGTTTCCCTCACAATGGAAACATGGTGACCATAGAACAACTTTCATTCATTGGTCCTCATATGACAATAAACCATATGACTTCCATTAATGGTCCTTTCATTCCAGTGACATCCACCCCACCACAGGTCAATTATGTGGCAACCTATCCTATGCGTTCAACTCCAAATGAGAAGGAATTTATCCATTAATCTGACTTAGATCTGGTGGTTGACATGGTGATCTCTTCGATAGGGATATTAGAGCTTGATCTCCTTACCCCTATCATGTCCCTCGACATATACTCCTTCCATAGTGTAGTTCTGGCATCTTTCGAAGATCTCTTGGGAGCCATGATTGAGGTTAGTTCCTTGAAATGTATTCCTTCCAGAGGATCACCCTCTGGGAATCCATGATCAAGTATAGGTCATTGAGCATAGTTTATTTTCTAATTTCAATCACGTCAAAAAATGAAACCCATCTTTGAGCATAGTTTTTTTTATTTCAAGCTCATTAAAAAATGAAACTAGGTTCGAGCAGAGTTCTCGTTTTTGTGTCAAGCTCGTTAAAAAATGAAACAGAGGGCCTGAAGCATGGTTTTTCTAGTTTCAAGATTGTGTAAAAATGAAACCTACCTTATAATTATATGATCCTTTGGTAGTACCTGGTTATGAGAAAAGTTATTTTCATGTGTCTAGCTCGTTAAAAAATGAAACAACCGCCTCTCTTGTTCAATTGAGTCTTTCGCCATATCTCGTAGATGTTAAGTCGAGTCTTTCCCTATATCTTGTAACTTAAACTTATTTTCACCTGCCTTTGTCTGTTGACTCTTTTTCTCCATCTGGTATATAAATCGATGAAAAATTAAGTGTTGATAGATGAAACGAAGCTTGGGGGATTATCTCCATCCTCCAGACATCATGTTGGAGCAAAGCCACTAGCTTCCATCATGTAGTTGGGGTCAAAGTACCAATTATCCATGGGTCTTGTTTGAAACCTTTGGACATTACATTGGGAACTCTTTGGAGTCTCCTTTAAGCTCTTTTTAGACTCCCTAAACATGAAAATATTTCCAAGTGATCTTGCTTCCATTCACACTCATTAAAGGTTTTAAAGGGCGTATTTCGAGTGGTAATTTATCTCTTTTTCAGCCTCATGAGAGTAATTACGAAAAATGACTACTCTAATCAAGCTTGATTAGAAGAGTTATCCCCTGTATTGTTTTAAACATTTTTTGGGCTTAGGAGACTAAATTTATGAAAAATTCATCCATGGAGACATCTTTAAGTTCTTTTCAAACTTTCTAAACGTGAAAAACCACCGAGTTTACCTTCTTTGGGCTCATTAAAATATGTGTCAAAGCACCTATGTGAGTCTTATCTATAGGACCTATACAGGACATAACCCCTCCTTCCTCATGTTCATTAAACATATGTCGAAGGACTCATCTGAAGGATGAGCTATACCGAGCATATGTTACCCTCCTCAAGCTTATTAAAAAATAAAGAGGTACTCACCTATCTGGATGGGAGAAACATTGAAGGAAGTGGGTCAAGCTTTTGGGAATCCTTTATGGTAGTTATTGCTGCCCTTTAACATGGAACCTATTTGTGTCTCATCTTATGGTTGGGTAATACGCATGTGTCAGATTCATACCAATTCCATCTGTCGCCATAATTTTTTGTCCAATCGAAGGGTGCTCTTATTTCTGTCACATTACATTCTTGGTACTCATTGAGTCAATGTTGCCAAGTCAGTTTTCGTTCCTCATCATGTTCAAGGTAAGTTTCACTTCAAACCATGCATATGCAGTACTACCAGTTTCCATTTCCCATGTGAGTCCATACTGATTCAATTCACCATATTACATCACTTTCCTACGTCAGTTTCGTGTCAATTATGGGGGATACATCAAGACCCTCCTTTAACAAGTGAGTTACTATCGACTTTAGCACATAATCTAAGAATTAGACTTAGAAACCAGTTAGTACCTTGAGACCTGCATTCCTCAATGGGTAAAAACTATGCAAAGTGGGTAAAAATTGCTATAAATAGTAACAAAAACCAATCTTTACTATGTCATTTGACTTTTTTACCCAAATAGTGAAATTTGGACCAAATTACCTCCGATCTTCAACTGGTTATTGTGGGAGCATTGAGTGACGGAATCAGAGATCGTCTAGACCAGGTAATTCCTCTTCCCCTCCTCTTCCTTTCTATTGGATTACATTTTGTATTTAGGTTTCAAAATTTGAGTTATTTAAGGTGCAAATTAGGTATTTAGGTGTACACGGGCTACCACTCATCGGGTCACGTATACGTGAGGTTATACGCGATTGTGTAAAATACAGACTATGTGTAATCAACCCTGTACGCAACTGTGAATGTTGCAACCCGCGTACAAGTCCATAAACAAGGTTTTTGATGGTTGCTAACTCATAAATTGATGTTTCTCTGGCAGGATGGTGCTAGAATGGAGGGAAATGGAACATGAGGAGGTAGATGTTGTTGTGGAAAGAGATCTGGGGGCCAAAATGGCCTTGAAAAGATGTGGGATGTAAACATTTTTGGCACTCAACGAGATGAGGTCCCAAGTGAGGTTTCTTCAGATGCTCGTGGATTACTGGTATCCAGACAATGACAGATTCAACCTTGATGGGAAACCATTAAGGATTGAAGTTAAGGATATATATTTCTTGATGGGATTGTTGCATTGGGGTGAGGTGGTGAACCTCAAATCCTGGGGAGCTGGGAGCGGTATGAAGATAGAAGAGTACATAGACACTCACAATATAGCAAGAACCGAGAAGGTCAGGATTCAACTCCACATCCAAGCAATAAAAAATCTAAGCCTCAAGATTATTGTCCTCATTTTGACCTAGATCATTGGATCATCTTCGCTGCACTAGGAATCAAGGCCACTCATGTTCTATTCTATAGAGTGTTTGAGACCCACGGTGTATGATTGGTGCACCTCGCTACTGGATAATATGAAGAGCCAATTGAAAGAATGCAGACAGGGTGACAAGAGTAACCTCGGGTTTGCATCTATCTTGTGTAGATTTTTCTTCAAGTGGGTTCCAGGATTGGGACCTAGAGTTGAGATCATTCCTCAAGGAACTCGCGATCCAGCCATGGCACGGTGGATTGAGGTGATGATACAATAGAGGGGAGGTACAGTGCCAACACCCTACAATGATGATTTCTTTTACTGGTGGAGATGATA
Source organism: Picea mariana (assembly GCA_032191745.1). Lineage (NCBI taxonomy): Eukaryota > Viridiplantae > Streptophyta > Pinopsida > Pinales > Pinaceae > Picea > Picea mariana. The sequence goes on from JASDQU010367856.1 coordinate 11,532, forward strand.
GGTCATTTCTCTGGATGACTACTACTATGTAGGGATCAATTTTAGAGGGGACTCGGACATGCCACTGCCACCAGGGACCTCCTACAGGGACATAGGTATGTCAAATTTTTGAAATATTTCATTTTTTTGTATTTTTGTATAGTAAAACAAAAATATTTTTGGATGATGCTTAAGTAGTAACTATACACTTGTGTGACATAGACGTAGGTTCACGACGGTCGAACGAGCTTCCACAACATCGTCAGAGGCACCGGGGAGATGAGGCGATGGGACGAGAAGCAGAGAGAATCCTTCAAAACATGCAGGGAAACCTGTTTTGTTTGACACATAGGATTATGATGGTTCAGGTAGAGGATCTGTCAGAGGCCATGCAACGACAAGTGGTTGGTGTGCCCAGAGCTTGGGTGCGACTCTTTTGGTGTCTCACAAACATTGTAGTTTGTTATCATGACACACATATGGTGCCACATGTGTAGATGTCATGGATTTTGTATTATCGGTTGTATATATGTATTGACAGTGTTGGCCCCAATTTTGTACTATAAACATCATATTTTTTGAAATATATATAAAACATGGTTCTTCGACTTTACTTATATTACAATGTGTACATTGATGAGACTATTTTCTCTACTTTAGTTATGTGACAAATGACAATGTAAAATGAAATTAGCATAAGCATCGGATACGTAATTAGAACTCCTAGGTATGTGATGATAAGTAATAAAATCAAATTGTCGCTCTAAAGGATGTACCCGTAGGAATCATTGGAGTAATGTAGGATCATGCACACGGTAACTATCGTTCAACATACATACTACTAATTGGGAATCCAGGAGAACCTCCAAAGAGAGAATACCATGTAAAATGACATCGCGCAAAATTTCTATAACGGTGCTATACTAGGGCATATTATTTGTGGATGTCCCTAGGCATACGCCACCTGAAGACACCAGCAGACCCTTGGGTAAGTAAGAACCCAAGCAGCGGAAGCCAAGTTCTGTGTATGACGACTAGCTCCCTTTGTGAATCCTAAGTAGACCGAAGATTCTATTGACATATGCCAACCAAGGGAAAAATCGATAAGCAAGTTGAAGACAAAAATAAAGGGAAAATATATATACACTAAATTACATTAGTATACAAAGATTTACGCCCAGGCTTGGGGCTCAAGCGTAATATATTTTCAAGTAGAGCCCATTCCTGGGCTCGGCTAACATGTTACCTTCATAATCCTCTAATTCATAGGCTCCTTTTTCTAAGACACATTGCACAATATAGGGACCGTGCCACATGGGTTTGAACTTTCCTTCCCCCAGTGTTTCTTTGGCTTGGTCATATAAAAGGACCAAGTCACCCTTAGCATACAACCAAGGATAGAAAGACTTATCATATTGGACCTTGAAATGTTTTTTTATTTTCTTCGATAGCCATAGAGGTGTCTCAACACTGCTCGTCAAGGCTCTCTAGGTGCATGAGGCATAGCTCGAGATTGGAGGTGTCAGGGAGGAGCATAATTGCCAATCTAAGAGAACAGATTTCACATTGAATAGGTAAGATCAACTCCACACCGTGTACTAACTGGAAAGGAGAAAATCTAGTGGAAGTGTTAATCAAGTTTTCGTATGCCCAGAGTGCAGGATATAGCATAATATGCCAGTCATATTTGTTCTGGATGACAGTTTTCTGCAAAATGGTCTTGAGATAATTGTTGACAGCCTCTACCTATCCATTCGCTTGGGGGTAGTAAGAGGAAGAATGAACATGCTTAAACTCCATCTTGGATGCTAGTTCTTCCATCATTTCATTCTGAAAGTGACTACCATGATCAATGACAATCTCACTCGGGATGCCAAACCTGGCGATAATTTGATTGAATACGAAGAAGGCAATAGTCTTCCCATTGGATTTAACTGTAGGCATGGCCTCAACCCACTTAGTGAAGTAGTATATGGCAATGATAATGTGATGATGCCCCCCAGCTGAAGTTGGGTTGCAATCCACAAAGTCCAGCCCCCACTTGGTGAAGAGACTGACGGTAATGACAGGATGGAGAGGGGTTGGATGCAAGCGCATTTTCTGAGTGAACACCTGGCAGGGGTGACACTTCTTAACCTCTTTAACACAATATTTAAATATATATGGCCATAAATAACCATCTCACAAAATTTTTTGGGCTATCGCAAGCCCGGATAGATGACCACCACAAGCCCAACTGTGGAAATCATTAATAACTGGCTCAGCCTCCTCATGATTTAAGCAACGACGCAGGATATTGTCTATTACTCGATGATACTAGAGAGTGTCATCGATGATAAGGGAATTCTTAGCTTGGTATCGTACACGTCATCGATCATCTCATGAGAGATGCTGAGGGAAATTCAAAGTTTGAAGATAGAGAACAATGTCTCCATACCAGGGGTCATATGAAGAGACAAGGAAAATGTGTTCATCCGAAAAAGAATCAACATGAATAACATCCTCACCATTCGTGGGAAGTCGGATATTAACTCTAGAAATACTAGTGATTTATTGGATTTCGCAGAAGTGAAATCGAGATCGAATTATTGTAAAATGACAATCCATTTATTATATTTTCCCCCTATGATACACCTGGTAAGGAAATATTGAAATGGATTGACATTGACAACCACAACAGTGTTGCAAAGAAATATATAATGGTGTAGACATTGGTCTACGTGAATGAAAACCAAAGCTATCTTTTCAAAGTGAGAATATTTGAGCTCAAGATCGACTAAGTTTTGACTAAGATAGTAGATGACGTGCTTGCGGATCCCATCATCCTCCTAAACCAAAACCATACCATTTGTCTCTTCGGACGTGGTGAAATAAATCAAGTAATTCCTAATGTAGTCAGGAGACTTCAGTAGAGGGATTGATACCAAGGCTTTCATCAAAGCATCGAAGGATTCATGGGCCCACTCATCCCAGAAAAAAAGGGGTGTCCTTATTCAAAAGATGCATGAAATCCTTAGTAATATTGTCATATTTTAATATAAACAGACGTAAAAAGTTAGCTTTCCCCTGTAAACCTTGAAGTTGTCGAATAGTGCACGAGGGAGGAAATTGAAGTATTGCCTCAAACTTTAATGGATCTACCATGATCCCGGTCTCAGAGACTGAAAATCCTAGTAGATGTCCAGTCCTAACGCAAAATATGCACTTATGAGGGTTTAAACGGATTCTATAATGATGCCATCTTTCAAAAAATAGTCGAATGTGCTTACGATGATCCACTCTCTTATGAGAGTGAGCAGCAAGATCATCTAGGTAAGCTTCGACTATATTCTTAAGATCATGGACTGTGAAGGTCATGGGACGCTGGAAGGTTGCTCCGGTATTTTTAAGGCCGAAAGGCATCTTCCGGTATGAGAAAGTACCCCAAGGACATATAAATGTTGTCTTATGTTGATCCTCCAGTTTAATTTGAATTTGGTTATAACCTGAAATTCTATCCATGAAAGAAAAAACTTCACTTCCCACACACTCGTAGAGAATCTTATCGATGAAAGGTGTCGGGAAGTTATCTTTAGAACAGGATTTGTTTAGGTCACAAAATTCCATGCATACACGGATGGTTCCTTGTATCTTATTCACAGGAATGGGATTGGATACCCATTCAATCAAGGGAACCGTGTAGATAAAGCCAACATTAAGCAGTTTCTCTACCTCTTCCTTAATAGCAGGGGCCTTCTAGGGATTGACATCTCTAGGACGTTGTCGAACAGGCTTAGCATCCGGGTAAGTTTTAATCTCATGTTTGACAAAGAGAGGGTTGACTCATGGCATCTCTTCATATAACCAAGAGAATGCATCTCGATATTCCTTGAATAGTTCGGTGTAGATCAGGATTCTTCTAGCGAACAAACTGCATCGATGTGTACATTTTCAATCTTTCCAGGGGTACGAGACATATCGATCATGATAGTAGGTGCGATACTCACCATATTTCCTTCGGTATAAATGTTGTGCATATCAAGCGGAACTATGGCATGACTGACTATATCACTCAGAGTAGATCGAAATTCATCTTGTTTGATTCTAGTAAGCTCTGGGAGAAAATAAGAGAGATGATGCATATCATCCCAAGGTTTGTTAGAACCATTCATGGCTTCGATGATAGATTCATTCAAGGGAAAAGTCTCATCAAGGAAGTCATGTGAACAAGACAATGAAGTGGCCCATATGGGCTTGAGAACAGGATCCTCCTCATCCGTCTACGAGGCAATAGGATCGAGATCGATGGAAGAGTTAAGAACAACTTGATATGCTATCTCCATTGTTGATAGTGGCATGGCCATTCCATCATGCAACTAACCTTCACAAGATGTAGTCAAGGAAGGTAGGGTCCAAGGATCGTTAAAATAGGAAGTGAGGAAAGGAACGAAGCTCTCTGATGAAATAGGCCTACTGGACATGGTATCAATATGGTGAATCGGTGCCATGAATTCGAAGGTACCCATAAGGGATGAATACATTCCAACACCGATATTTTTAGTTTTCGTTTGATAATTTTCAACCACGGGGATCGACGGTCCAACAGATGCATTGGGGATAGCATACGCAAAGGGAAAATGTTCAATCGTCACAATCTTCCCATTGTGAGGAAAACAAAGAGTCTGGAAGATAGATTATACGAAGGCATTCATAGCGTAAGTCCAATTGCATCCTAGTAACAAGCTATAATCGAGAGGCATATCTATCACCTTGACATCCACCTCTACCATCTTCCCACCTAACTGGACTAGAAAGGCAGGAAGAATGTCGTGAGGGCGGAAGGAATGACCGTCAAAAGTAGTCAACATGGTCGGAGATTGAGAGAGAGTCGGAGAGCCAAGGGCTTTCCAACAAACCAAGGACATCACACACGTGGCAGTTCTTTCATTAACAATGGTACACTTGATGATATACTTTGAGTAACCCACGTGGATTTGGAATGCCACATGGTAAGGCAAGTGAGGCTTCACATCTGTGACGTCAAACTTGATAACTTTCGAGCCACTAGGATCTAGAGCTCCTAACGCAGATAGAAAGGCATTCCTATATGAAGGAAACATCTGGAATACCTCCAGAGCCGACATCACACAAGGAGTTTGACCCAAGTCCTCAACAATAGAGTAATTATGGGCAGCTCTAGCATTTGGATTGTGGCTAGAGCATTGAATTATTCCTTTCAGAATACGAGGTAGTGGCTCTCATTTTTTTATCTGAAAGGGCGTCTCCGTAGGAGGAGGAGACTCTAGATCGGTTCTGATCTCTGTACAACTATAATCATGAGATCATGTGGCTACATTAACCTGAGAACTGACCATATTGATGCACAAATGGTCACTGTCTTGTGGCAATGGGTTTTGAATCCCACCAAACGCATTTTTGTCATTTGAGGAGCTCGATGCCAAATGTTGATTATGTGCAAAAGGATTCGTTGGCACAGAGGGAACTAGAGATAAGAGCCTCATAGCTTCCACAAGTTTAGGGCATAAATGATTAATATGATTATCCATACAAAGCTTACAGGGAAATTTCACCTTACGCCTTTCTTTCTTTCCCTCACTAGCATTATTATTCAT
>JASDQU010367859.1:0-11381 GCA_032191745.1 Picea mariana
GTCCCTAGCTCCTCATTCCTTTCCTGAGCAGTTGGCTAGGAGCCTGATCTATAGTCGTCGCCTTAGCGTTAAAAGACCTATGGATCTCAACGTCCTTCTTTTCTGTTCGAGGATGATGAGCAAAGGACGATCTCGTCAGTCGTCTACCTCTATTTTTTTCCTTGTCAATTGTTATCTTACGCCCTCTAGCAAAATTACCTCTACGTTTGGAATTCTTGTGTCATGTTGGTTTTGTGGGTGATCATTTCAATAACTTGTCCCAATGAATCTTTGCATTCTCTTACTGTTGGTTGTGTTGTATTGGTATCTGGYTGATGAAAAGATTTAAATTCAGTCTGAAGTTTTATTGGTGTCCTGGTAGTGTAACAGATCTAATTTTAGTCGACAATTTTATTGATATCCTGGAAATGTAAAATTTTTAAATTAAGTCCGTATTTTAGAATTCACATCTTGGAATATTTAAGTGTGTTATCTTGGCTTCTCCTGGTGAATTGCCATGTGTTTTTCTTTCGRTATGCCTTTTTCTCTACCAAACATTACCTTACGTTTACCTCCTTGGCCTGCAATGTACTCTTCCCTTGACCACTGGATTCTTAATTGTTATTACTCTATAGTCAATACTTTTGTCCACCTAATGGTGTTGCAATTCATTTATTTACCTCACTGCATTTTACTCCAGCGCCTAATCTTTGAGAATGATCCTGCCTGCGGTTGTCCTGGTATTGATGGTCCTTACCCTTGCTTAACCTACGTTTTTTTTTAGTTTTATTCACCCTATGATGCTACTCACCCATCAAAGATGCATGACCATATCCCACCTTGCATCTCCTCACATTAAGCTAATCTTGAATCCCGCACCTTCCTGCCCTTTTTAACCACTAGTCTATGATGGCTGGGGTTAACACCATTGGATGCCACCTCTTGATTTTATTGATTGTGTTCATTACAGGTTAGCGAATGTTCTTGGTATAGAAAATGTGATAAAGGTACAATGAATACTTATTGTATCAAATGGGGTGTATGATGAATGTTTTCTATTTAACGAATGAAAACGGTGTAGCAAATTTTATTATAGCAATGTTTAGTGTGTACAACAAATCCTTTATCGCTTCTGAGCATTTTTAATCAAATGGTTAACCTCTGCAATGTGTGTATCCATTCCTATGCAGATTGCTTGATTTAGTTTTTGCTAATTAATGACCACGAATTGTTGTTAAGTAGCATAGTGAATTTCCTTGAAGTTGATTAAATTTTGTTGATTGACTGACCATGTTTGCCCCTTAATTGAGGTCTGTGTCATTGGTGGAACGACTGCATCTTGCCACTTAATTTGAGGGCGTTGCTGTTGAATGGGATCGAATTGCCACCTTGTGTGTACAAAATTTTCATAGTTCATTATTGAAAGAAATTATAGAATTCCATTCTGCTGGGTTGAGTACAACGTTTTGCCTATTATCAATGACAGAAATTGTAAGAATCCAGTCTTGGTGTTTTTAGTCCTGAACCTCTATGGTTCCATGGATTAAGTTTGCTTTTTGTAACAAATTTTATTTCTTAGATTTCCCTTTTAAATACTGTATTATGTCCATTATTTACTGTCGGGCGTTTGGCTCTGACTGCGTCGTATTAATTGACCACAACACCATTCCTATTTGGCATGTATGTGCCGCTATTTTTTTTCTGATTTTAAATGACTGCTCCCTTTTGTGTCTAGATGATAGCCTTCCCTAAGGGGTGAGTAAAGAGTTCATCATCTCTAGAAACCTAGGAGAAAGGATCCCAAGCTCTCCTGCAGACATCAATTTCCATCTTCATTCCATTTGAAAGAAGATAGAGGCATCCAAGGAACACTCTAACTTACACATTTTTCTAATGCAATATATGTCAAATGTTTAAAGAGTCAAACCTTTTTAGTGATCGCTTTTAATCATTTCTCTTTCCATCACTTTGGTCCACACGTACAGCTATAAAAGAGGTGGTTGTATTATTCTAGTATTATTCATATAATAGACCTCTTTTTCTCTACCAAAAGAACATTTTTCGGTCCAAAGGAATGAAAAGGCTAATTATATATGTTCAATGTATTCAACTTTTGCAGATATCCAATTTACATATCAAAATTCATAACAGAATTTCCTAGAACTTGAGAACTAATGGTATAACCCTCAATAATGATATAAAGTTCATCACTCCTACCAACTGTGTTAATTATATATTACACTCCAAATCAAGTACTTAGAATGCTAGCATACAGAAGTTTCACACCACTACATGTTGTCCAAGTTGAGATTTGTTGCAGAAGACCATGATAAATACTAAAATCTCAAAGTTGACAATAATTCAAAATCTTAAACTGAGGTATCAACTAAAAAGATACGAAAGGAGAGAAAAGTGGATATTGGATGAGTTGTCCTGCATTCCTGACCCTTCCAGAACTTTTCTCTTGTATGGAAGGTGGATTACAGTTAAAACCACTTCAGTAAGGATGAACAAATAACTTTTAGGTAAGTACGGAGAACCAACTATAGAGTTGGAGCAGAAAATGATCTTTTAGTATTCTAAAGTACAACTTATTTTTGATGGAAAAGGTCATCAACATAATCAGTATGATTTAGTACAGTCATTTTGTAGAACCTTTGAATTGTGAACCATTATATAATCTAACTTCGATGTAATTTTTTTGATCCGTGAGAGGGTGCCATCCGCTTTGATTTTGTTGCTAACCTCGCAAAAAAACTATTGTTTCTCCTCAGCCTCTGAGCTTGATTAAAAAATAAATATATATATATATATAATTCCACTTTATGCTTCGCGTGTAGTCGTAACATTTGGGGTTATAACATATGGTATCAGAGCGGGTTCAACCCTGCGACTGTGGATCACCATGTTCCCACTGCATTGAAGCTTGAGTTGGTTTAGCGCTAACTAAAAACTTAACGTGTTCTTGTGGCAATGTTGATTAGAGGATGCCACAAAGTTCACGGCGGGTGCCATGGACGGAGGTGCGACGCCTCCAGAAGTGTCGCGCCCTCAGAGTCGAGCCCCAAGGGGAGGAACAAGTCCTTGGGATGGATCCAATTGTTTTAATGGATGATGATGGCTCGACAAGGTGCTTCCGGGGAATGTTAGAGTCCTTGATTCACCATCTCTATTGAGATAAGGCCAAGGTGCCTTTACCCCGGAGGGTTCGCAGAATGCCCAACCAGTACTATTAGTATTCACTTTGAACTTGAGAAGCTCAATTACTGAGTTCTTTGGTGCCAAGGATGGCACACCTGCCAAGGCATGGTGCGAGAGTATGGTGACGTGCTTGCGCTTCAAAATTATACTTCCAACACGAAGGTTCGCATCGCGGTCCTCCACTGAAGGGGAGTGCTCTTCCATGGTGGGAGACGCTCCTATCATTCGATTATGACCGTCAAAGAYGTGTCATGGGAACTGTTTGAGGAAYGATTCCAAGAGGGGTATCTTTTTGAGGAATTCATTGAGCGACAACTCAACGATTTCATACGCAACTGTACGGGCTCGAGTATGAGGCCCGTTTTAGAGMGGCTTCGGTGTGCTCTGCACCAAATTACCCCAAAACATAAGGTCAAGAAGTTTGAGTTTGGTATTATTGTTATAATTCAATGTCTGCTTTGGGTACCGGGATTACTGGACTGAATAATTATGTTGGACTGTGGGGAGCCATAGTACCAATGCGCCTGCCGAGAGGAAAGGGAAGGAGCATCTAGATCAGTCGAACCCACTACCATGGGAGTTTTGGGTAAGGCCCATCGGATTCATGCAATGGTGAATAACTGTCAGGTAGAGCATCAGTTGACTGTGCTTGAGACAATAGGTACCATCGTTGACCAAACCCTTAATATTTAATATATCCCGGTGCTACCAAGAGTTTCATTTCTGGTACAGTGCTAAAAAGGATTAAGGTCAAGGCAGTCAAAGAAGATGAGTTTAGCTTCATTGAGATGGCTTCAGGAGCCAAGTAGAGGGTTGGAGGAAAGGTTATGGGCTGTATCCTTAACCTGGGAGAGTTTGTCACAAGGGCTAACCTATATGTCATGATCTTAGGATCTTATGATCTTGTAATTGGTATGGACTTGTTGGAATCACATGAGGTGATACTCAACTGTAAGACAAAATGGTCGAGCTTGGTTGATTATGAGGGACAGAGACATGTGATTGTAGGACAGAACCAGGGAGTTTCCATGAGGTTCATCTCTTCCTTGCAACTTCGGAAGAGATTGCTCAAAGGTTGCAAGATTTATGTGATCCTTGCATTAAATGAGAAGGGAGTAGCAGAAGGTCTAGAATACCTTCCGGTGGTGAGAGAGTTTACTGACGTATTTCTAGAGGAGCTACCTAGGATGTTGCCCGAGAGGGAACTGGAGTTTACCATAGACCTAAAACCAGGGACTGAACCAATAGCAAGAATGCCTTATCAGATGTCGACTCTGGAGTTACAAGAGTTGAAAATGCAATTGAAGGAGTTGTTGGACCTGGGACTGATATGTCCTAGTGTGTCATTGTGGGGAGCTCCTGTTATTTTCATATGAAAGAAGCATGGGTTGTGGAGGCTCTGCATTGATTACCGTCAATTGAATAAGGCCATGATCAAGAATCAATATCTGTTGCCGAGAATTGATGATCTGTTCGATCAAATGAAGGGAGCGATGGTGTTCTCCAAGATCGATTTGCGATAAGGGTATCACCAGTTATAGATAAAGGAGGATGATGTCCCTAAGACCACTTTTAAGACGAGGTTTGGACATTACGAGTTTACTGTTTTACCATTTGGACTAACAAACGCCCCGGGGGTATTTATGAGTTTGATGAATGGGGTATTCGGCGAGTACTTGGACAAGTTCGTCCAAGTCTTCATTGATGCTATTTTGATTTACTCTCGGATGACGGAGGAGCATGATGAGCACTTGCACTTGGTACTACGGTGTCTGTGAGAACACAAATTGTATGGGAAGTTGTCCAAATTCTCTTTTTATCAAGTGAAGATTCACTACTTAGGGCATGTCATCTCCGGCAAAGGCATCGCCATGGATCCAGCCAAGGTTAAGGCTATCATGGAATGGCCTGTGCCGATGAATGTCCCATAAGTGCGTAGCTTCATGGGTTTAGTAGGATACTATCGACGATTCGTCGAGGGATTTCCGAAGATAGCGAATCCAATCACGGAGTTGCAAAAGAAAAACAAGAAGTTTGTTTGGATGGAGAAATGCGCATAAGCATTTCGGAGGCTCAAGGAATTGTTGACAATAGCACCGATACTAAAGGTCCCAGACATGGATGCAGACTTCTTGGTATGCACTGACGCATCCAAGGAAGGCTTAGGCAGAGTCTTGATGCAAGATAGAAGAGTGATCACTTACATTTAGAGGAAACTAGAAGGCATGAGGAGAACTAAGCGATGCACGATTTGGAGCTATTAGCCATCGTTTATGCCTTGAAGGTTTGGAGACACTACCTCATTGGATGAAAATTAAAACTAAAGACTGACCATTGTGGACTACAACACATATTTATGCAAAGAAACTTGAACGCGTGACAACGACGTTGGTCAGAATGGCTTAGCGAGTACGATTTGGAGATTACTTACATAAAAGAAATAGTGAACTGAGTGGCGGATGCATTGAGTCGGAGACCACGCATCTTTTCGGTGTTGCCTCTTCAAACAGATCTGCGTGAAAATATTCTAAATTTACAACGTATTGATGACTGGTACAAAGAGGTTGAGGGTTTTGTCAGACAAAACAAAATGATGGTACCACGATTTGAAGGATTTTCGTTGATAGCGTTGGATTAGTGAGGTTTAAAAATCGGATCTACGTACCGTCGAACGACAAGTTGAGGATGTTGATCCTGAGCGAGGCTCATAGAGAAGTTTACATGGCTCACCCTGGGAGTCACGAAGATGAGGGCAGACCTTAAACCCTTATTCTCCTGGAAGGTAATGAAGGCCGACATAGTCAACTATGTGACCATATGTCTAGAATGTCAACAGGTAAAGACTGAATGTAGACACCCAGCAAGATTACTACAACCACACGCTATTCTAGAATCAAAATGGGAGGTTATTTCGGTGGATTTTATTGTTGGATTGCCACTAATGACAAGGAGACATGACTCGATTTTTGTATTAGTAGACACTATGACGAAGAGTGCTCACTGTATTCCTATGTGTACAACATATCAGGCACCTGACATAGCTAGAGTTTTCATCAGTGAGATTGTGAGGCTGCATGGTGTGCCTAAGAGGATTATATCTGATCGAGGATCGGTGTTTACTGGATGATTTTGGATGAGTTTCCAAAAGGCCTTTGGAATCCAACTTAACTTTAGTACTACTTATCACCCGGAGACTGACAGGAAGACCGAATGAATGAACCAGACCTTAGAGGACATGTTACGCATGTACGTGATGGACCAACAAAAGCATTGGGAAGAGTTCTTACCACTGGTGGAGTTCGCTTACAACAACAGTTACCAGAGCACCATTAAGATGGCACATTTCATGTTTCTTTATGGGAAACCATGTCGAAAGCCTTTGAGTTGGGATCGACTTGAGGATAGGGTCCTAGTTGGACCAGAAGCAATCCAGGAAATGGAAAAGCAAATGCAAACAATAAGGCAACGGATTAAAGATGTGCAGGATCGACAGAAGAGTTATGTCGAGGCGCACCGTGTCGACCGTAGTTACGAGGTCAGCGATCGAGTCTTCTTGCAAGTTAAACTGCATAAGAATTCGATCAAGTTTGTAAAGGGAGCTAAACTCTATCCTAGGTTCATGGGACCTTTCAATATTGTGGAGAGAAAGGGGCCCGTGGCCTATTGACTAGCCTTGCTGGATTCTTTGAGGTATATGCACAATGTTTTTCATGTATCTGTTTTGAGACAATATATTAGTGATCCTACAAATGTTATTGACATGAGTTTCTTGTAGGTATTTGATGAGGGGGCTCTCACAGCTGAGCTGGTACACATCTTGGATCATCACATTCAACAACTACGACGTCAAATGGTAGATCAGGTCAAGGTCTAGTGGGACAATTATAGTCCGCACTCGGTGACTTGGGGGGACGCATATGATATGTGCCAGTAGTTTCCATTTTTGTTTTATGATAGGCATACGATACTGTGATACACCCTTTTTTTGACATATACTGTGAAACTTCAGGATGGAGTTTAGACCAAGAGGGGGTGTATGTAACATCCCGCTCTGGCGCACTGAGCGAACTTATTCTTTAATGACACTTTCTCGCAAGTGATCCAGATTATTATGCTATTAAAAATTTTGATTTTGATTATGAGGTGTCATGTGATGATGAAATGTTGTTTTTCTTTGCCTAGACATAGACAGTTGCTATTGACTCAGTTTTACTGAGTGTGTAGTATTATGGACCTAGGGGATGCCGAGGCATCGCTGGAACCCCTTGGACTCTAGATTGAGTCAGGGAGTGTACCATTGGGGTTTGATTGTTTCACTATGATTTTAGTGCTTCTGATTAGATGATATGATATGGATATGTTATGACATGATTCGTTGATGATGCAGGCTGACGATAGCTTGCCAACCAGACTCACATGTGGAGTAAAGGGGTCACACACAACTACAAGAGATGTTGAGGGAGGGGTGTGGTCAGCAGCCCTGACATAGCCTACTAGAACTCCCATCGTGGCTCAAACTGTAGGTTAATGATTACCTAGTTCTATAGGACCCACGATGCCATGAGGGAAGACTACGATAGTCACTCACGATGATTTTAAGGGGTGCGCAATAAGGTGGGAGACTTATTCCTTAGATGCCCTTAGTCTCCCACAAGTTCACCTACCGGAGTATTGAATACAGGGGTTATTTATGTCTACCAAGTCATTCAAGAGGCGAGTGGCACCCTTGGATCACGTGGTGCATCCTGAAGGGCACGTTGCGCAAGAAAATGGAGAGTGGCGAGTGGCACCCTTGGAGCACATAGTGTGTCCTGAAGGGAACATCGTGAAAGGGAACAAACGAGGCGAGTGGCACCCTTGGAGCACCTAGTGCGTCCTGAAGGGCATGTCGCATTGTTGATGATAGAGGAATGAACCTACATGGCCTTAGGATGAATAACATGTTAAGTATTTTTAAAACAATTTCCCTAATTAAATGTCGCCCAGTACAAAATTTAAGGTTAAGTCTAAACTATGCTAGTGGTCAAATTTTATCTCTCTATAAAATAATAATAATAATAAAAATAATAAAAATAAAAATCACTTGAATAATAAATAGGATCTTCGTAAAATATTGTAACATGAAGGGAGTAAGAAATTAATTGTTTCAAAAAAAATCTGTTGGATTAAAATTAAAAAGGGGAATTAATTATTTATTTACTTTGATAATTTAAAATATACTAATTAAATAAGAAAAGGGAAAAAGGGGTTAATTTCCACACGTACCTTTTTGAGTTCTAAGTAAAAGGGGAAAGAGGGAAAAATCTAAAATATTGGGAAACTAGGAAAAGAGGTAAACATAAAAAGGGAAAAAGGGGAACTTAAGGGAAAAAGTCGAAAGTCAAACTTAGTGAAGAATCTACCATTTAAGAGCTTTATAATTTAAACTGAATTAGAAATTTAAGAATAGGGAAAGCCTTTAAGACCTTTAAGGGAATTTGGGGACATCTAGGAGTGATTCTAGGAGTAACTCTAGGTGGGTGAGGGAAATAAAGATAATTAATTAATCAAAGACATTAATATATGGAGGAATGAAGGGGTTGGGTGACACTTGTACGGGGAGGAAATTTTAGGAATTTAATTATAAAAAACTTAACTAAAAGAGAATTTTTGGAAAGTAAGGAACCATGAAACTCTATATAATGAATGGAGGTGATGAAGGTAGGATCATCTTCTATTTTCATAATGTTACGCTGCAAATATATCTTCTTGACTAATTTTAGTTGTGGGAGTTGGGATACCTAGCTCGGTGAGGAGTAGTAGCTCATCCTTGCGAGGTGGGCTGGTAGCTAGTCGAAACCTCTGGATAGTGTATGTGTCCCCTTTGTGGCTCGGGGGGTTAAGGGGGAAGAAGAGTACCCCTAGCATTGGCTGGGAGGTACCGGTGAAGTCTCGTCGGTCGACAAGTGGGATTTGCACAGAGCACGTGGACGTCACTCAGAGCAGGCGAACAGGAAATGGTACGCTTTCTTCGTTTGTATGATAGATTGTTGTAGGATTTATGATTTGGATCTACATGTTTATTTGCGTAGGTAAACTGGTTGTATAGATTCATGAATAAAAATTTTATGGCCTAGCTAATTGATTGATTGGTTTCCCATGACCTTCATCTCCCCACATGTTGTGACCACCATGTGGTGTTGATTTTGACCATACCAGTTGTTTCCTTTCATCCCTAGCTCCTCAGTCCTTGCCTGAGCAGTCAGCTAGGAGCTTGATCTATGCTCGTTGCCTTAGCGTTAAAAGACTTATGGATCTCAACGCCCTACTTTTCTATGCGAGGATGATGAGTGAAGGATGATCTCCTCAACTGTCTACCTCTATTGTTTTCCTTGTTAGTTGTTGTCTTACACCCTCTAGCAAAAGTGCCTCTGTGTTTGGAATTCTTTCGTCGTGTTGGTTTTCCGGGCAATCATTTCAATAACCTTTCCTAATGAATCCTTTCATTCTCTTACTGTTGGTTGTGTTGGATTGGTATTTGGGTGATGAAAAGATTTAAATTTAGTCGAAAGTTTTATTTGTGTCCTAGTAGTGTAACAGATCTAATTTCAGTAAGAAATTTTATTGATATCCTGGAAATGTAAAATTTTTAAATTAAGTCCATATTTTTGAATCTGCATCCTGGAATGGTTAAGTGTGCTATCTTGGCTTCTCCTAGAGAACTGTCATGTGTTTTTCTTCTGGTATTCATTTTTCTTTGCCAAACTTTACCTTACGTTTACCTCCTTGGCCTGCAATGTACTCTGCCCTTGGCCACTGGATTCTTAATTGTTAATACTCTACAATCAATACTTTTGTCCACTTAATGGTGTTGCAATTCGTTTATTTACTTGACTGCATTTTACTCCAGCACCTAATCTTTGAGAATGATCCTGCCTGCAGTTGTCTTGGTATTGACGGTCCTTACCCTTGCTTAACCTGCATTTTTTTTAAATTCTTATTCACCCTGTGATGCTACTCGCCCATCAAAGATGCACGACCATATCCCACCTTGTACCTCCTCACATTAAGCTAATATTGAAGCCCTCACCTTCCTTCCCTTTTTAACCACCGGTCTAGGATGGCTGGGGTCAACACCATTGGCTGCCACCTCTTGATTTTATTGATTTTGTTCATTACAGGTTAGCGAATGTTCTTGGTATAGAAAATGTGATTGTAACATCCCGCTCTGGCGCACTGAGAACACTTATTATTTGAGGACACTTGCTCGCAAGTGATCTGGACTTTTATGATGTTAGACCATTTATAATTGATTATGATGTGATTGACAGATGACATGATGTGTTACTATTTGATGTAGACAGGTGCTATTGACTCTGCTTTATTGAGTATGCAGGGTTTTTGACCTTGAGGATGTAGAGGCATCGGTAGAACCCCCTTGGACTCTGGACTGAGTCAGGGAGTGTGATTTTGGGTGATATGTTTACTATGATGTTTCATTCGATTTGATGATTTGTTGTTGACATTTTTGACATGATTGTTGATGATGCAGGCTGACGATAGCTTGCCGACCAGACTCACATATGGAGTAAAGGGGCCACACACGATTTGCAGAGAGGTTGAGGGAGAGGGGTGGACAACAGCCCTGCCACCGCTTGCTAGCACTCCCACCGTGGTTCGAACTGTAGGTTAACGATTACCTAGTTCGAGAGGATCCACGATGTCGTGAGGGCAGACTGCGACAGTCGCTCACGATGATTCTAAGGGGTGCGCAATAAGGTGGGGGCCTTATTCCTTAGAACCCTTAGTTTCCTACAAGTTCACCTGGTGGAGTGTTGACTCCAGGGGTTATAGATGTCTACCAATCAGTCCAGTTGGTGAGTGGCACCCTTGGAGCATGTGGTGCATCCTGAAGGGAACGTCGCACAAAAGAAACACGAGAAGCGAGTGGCACCCTTGGAGCACGTGGTGCATCCTGAAGGGCACGTCGCGTAAAGTAAATGAACGAGACGAGTGGCACCCTTGGAGCATGTGGTGCGTCCTGAAGGGCACGTCGCATTGATGGGGATGAAGGAAACAAACCTATTATCCCTAAGACCTTAACTCTTTAATAGATTCCTAAACAACTTCCCTAACCCAGTGATGCCCAGTTTAGAATCTAGTACAAGTCTAAAAACTGTTAGGGTAAAATTTAGTCTAACCCTAAGAGCAGACCCTGGAAT
>JASDQU010367860.1:0-11476 GCA_032191745.1 Picea mariana
GATCTACTTCAACCTTCGGAAAACAAGGTTAGTTTATTCTTCCTATGCTTGTCTGAGAAAAGGGGTTGAGATTTTGGGTAGAAGGTTAAAGGTTTAAATCTGAAGGGTCATGATCTGCATATAGGCTTAGAACCCTAGCTTATTAGTCCGTAGGGTAAAACACCCAACAACAATGTTCCTCTAAAAGAAGCAATTAAGATCCTTTCTATTAAAGAACGCTTCAATAACTTCTTTTCGGGAACGACTGAGCCTATGGAACCCCCGATTATGCTGCAAGCTGACCATTTCAAGATCCAGTACGATGAAAATCCACCTTTCTTCATGACTCTTATGATGAACAACAAATACCTCAACAATTGCATGCTGGATATAGGTGCTGGTGAAAACATGATGTCTCTTAAAGTCATGCAGCAGATGGGCCTGAAGGTAACTAGGCCTTACAGAAATGTGTGTGGATTTGAATCCAAAACAATACCCACACATAGTGTTGTTGAAAATGTCGAAGTACAGCTGAAAGAATTCCCCGAGAAGACCGTTCACATAGACATTATAGTTGTTGATGTCCCGGATGTGTGGGGAATGCTGTTGTCTAGGAAGTTTGGTGCAATGATAGGCGGGTCCCTTGAGATGGATCTCACCTTTTTGCGGTTGCCTTTGAAAGATGGAACAACTGGACAATTACTCAATGTGCTGATAACTGGAACCCATGTACAAGATGTTGTTCCTTCTGTAAATGAAGCGCAGAAAGATGTGATACAAACTCTTCAAGAGTATTCTCCAGAAGATATGCCATTTGCTACAGAAGAAGATTTTGACCAGAATGAGTGGCCCAAGAAAGAGGAATATCAGCAACTCCTAGATCAGTTTCAGAACAAAGAGGTAGGGATGGTGAAGATACTAAAAAGACCAAAGGATGAAGAAAACGTGCAGATCCATCCATCCCAACAGGAAGTCTTTACATCAGAAGCCCACCCACACCCCTCAGTACAATACACCAGGGTTGTTCAAGGAACAACCAAACACAAGATCCGAAAATACAAGGAGGGGGAGTTGGTATGGATGTGGGATACTCAGAAAGGAGAGCCAGCTAATGTAAAGGGAAGTACATAATCATGGCTCGGACCTTTCAAGATCGGGATGGAATCAGTGGATAACTCGTACTACTTGTCCACCTTGGAAGGAAGAAGGCACCCATTACGCATTAGCGGATGCCTCCTCAAACCCCACCAAGGTGGTGGGACATGACTATACAGGTAAGTATGAGTAGGTAGGAATTTTCTTGTATTATACCAGTAGCATTTCTTGTTTGTTTCCTCATATGCATCTTGATTGTTTTATTTCATATGTATACATGTTATATTTTGCAGGGTGGCAATACCACCCCACCTTTGTTGTTGATATTTCTTTTCAAGTGTGAGCAGGTCTGCAGGTTTATGCCAGATATGCTAAGGTTCTCATGCGCTCTACGATGAGCACATGTCCCTGAGTTGGAGCCAGATGTTATCCTTGATTTCTAGGGATAACTAGGATATCATGTATCGAGGCCCACAGGTCCTAGACATGGAGTACCGAGAGCAGGATTGACCTGAGCATGGCCCTAGAGGGCCCATCCTTCTTCTTCTTCACCATATTTGTCCTATTAGCAGCAACGACATCCATCACCATCGGCTTGTACTTGCATTAGAGAAGACTCTTGCTCCATGAGGTAATTGGTCCAGGTATCATGGTATGTGTCATGTTTGATCGTTATAACCTTTTTATATATGCATCAGGTTCCTTACATTTCTGACAACTGCTTGGATCTTACACTAACCCACTTGACCATTGCTTGGGGGATTAATGAGGTGACCTAGCAAGCTTGTATCCATGGGTTTTGGTTAGCCACCAAGGGGGATTTGAAGAGCCATCATCCGCTCCCACCATACTATCACTTTACATCTTCTCTCCCATACATCCATCCCATTCCCCTACTCTAGGCATTAGGATGACCTTTGAAGGGTTACACTTTGTCCTATGGGAAGAAGGGGCTAAAGGCCCAGGGGGTAAAAGCAGCTGGTAAAAGATTAAAGCCATAGGAAATAAACCTAGAGATGCTTTGCCCAGGGATTCCCAAGAAGGCAATAAAAGGCCTCTTGATAAGAAAAAAAAGGGACCCGAAGAAAAATAACAAAACAAGACCTAACCAAGAGGATGGGAGGTCCCATCATGAGCCGACCCATTATGTTCATAGGTATCTAGCGGTATGACATTGCCATTATCTGGTTACCACGCCAGGGCAATGACCTTTGGTTGCATGGCCAAGGGAAAGGGAGTCTCATCACGAGCCAACCTTATAATTTCTGCGAAAATACTAGTGGGTAACACTGTTAGCTCTGGTCACCATGCCAAGGTAGTGTCCTCTGGTCATACCTTGAAGTAAAAAGGAAAGAAAAAGTAACAAATAAGAAAAGAATAAAGGCAATTAAAGGGCTTGGAAAAAAATACATCCATGACGGGTACAACTCACCTCCTACAAAGGCACCCACAAACAATACCTACCCCTGGTCTTCACTATGACTGGACATCCTTAGACCATATCACTTCATGTTACATGGTTTGAATAATATTCTGTGGAAACTTTCTTCTTCTTATGGATACTGGCCCAATAAGTTATTCTGTCTATTTTTTCAACTTTGTATAGTAGATCAGTGTAATGTCTTTGAGCTATTGGATGATATGCTAGGGGTTTTATGCATGTATTTGATAAATTTAATGATGAAATATGATTGACATTGCTATGATCCCAAGGAATGATGAGCCCATGGAGGGAGAAGTTTTTGATGTGTAGGACCATACCTGATGGACAGGTACCAGTGGATCGGTACACATGGGGATATGATTAGCTCAAACCTCCATGGGGTTGAAGAGCCCATTAGATGGTTGCTAGGATGGCAGAGACAGGACAACGTTGTGATGAGCCTTTGCACATGAAGAAAGAAGGACATTCCACCTAGGACACTTTGGCAGAGCCCGGCCTAGGGGGAATCACCCACTGCAGATGGAACATTTGCCTTTGATGGATAGGACGTCACCTAGAAGAGCAGGATGTTATCCTGAGCATGTGGTAGTGTGATGAGGCTATTTGGCACGTGTGGTAGCTTGGAGGAGCCCTATAAGGGCCAATGTCTGGCTTCTGGATGCTGGATATGCCCAAAAAGGGCCAACGTCTCCCTCAGAAGGGCTTGACGTCCCACCTTTTGCGCATATTATGTCAATTTTCTAGCAGTTAATGTAAAAACAGTGTAAATTTTGTAGTCAGCCTTATCAGCTGTTTTAATGACCTATTTTTTAATTGAAAGGTCATAGATTGATATATATTGAGGGCGTTTTTCCTCATTTTGAACATAACACAACTCACTCTCTTGTGAGATCTCAAAACTTGCGCCCTAGTTTGGTTCTCTTGGTCTTTTAAAGTGAGGCGCAACTCTTGGAGGAGGATTTCTCTTGGCATTTATGGTGTTTCTCTAATGGAAGGTTTACAACTAGGGTTTGATTATGCATTCTTCATGATATGTAAGTGAATTTTTCATGCAAAACTTCTTAAGTGAATGGTTGTAGGCTTAATTTCTTACATTTTGCTATTATATTGTTGAATCTTGAAACCCTAGGTAGCAAGCACACTAGTATGTCATTGATATATGTCCCCATGTTTGAGAAATAGTTTTAGCCATTGATAAAGGAAGATATAGCCTAGCCGTTGCTACACTTTTCTCCCTTTTTCTGAGTTAGCATTGAAGTTGTAGGTTGAAAAGAGGAGACGTCCTAGGCCTAGTTGAATCTACACCTAGGGTTTTCACCTTCTAGGGTTTGAAAGTCTTGCCCCTGCAACACTTTCTCCCTTAAATTTGTACTTTGAAGCTAGCTATTTTGCCAAGTGTATTTAGAGAAAGAGGAAGGAGCATGAGGCCTTGCTTAAGAAACACTGGAGTGAGCCTCCTTCCCTTAGGGTTTTGATTCTAGGGCCCTGCCATTGCAGAACCATAGAACCCTACCTTCCAGTCTCTGAATTTTAAATCCTCCCGAGACCTTGTGTCCTTGCTTTTGACTCCATTTTACCCTAAGGCACTAGTTAGACTTACAACATTGAGCTTTTGGTGTAGAAAAACATATTTCAAACTTTAAATTTTTGAAACCCTAACTAACCCTAACGCTATTAACCTAGGCTGACGTCATACTTGATGCAACAAGCCTTCTAACTAGTAATTAAGCAATTAATGATGACGTCAAGCATTTATTGAGCTATTGTTAATTGAAGATACTGTTGACTTGGTCATTTTTGTAGACATTGATGAATTGGTGATCTTACATAGGCTATTTAGCAGAACGTTGACTTCATCTTGTCTATTACATTGCTTATTAAATGAAATCAAATAGTTAAGAAGTACTAACCCTTTGAGTTATAGCCTACAAATATTGTATTTCATTGTTATCATTTTGTTCTAGGCAGGTGTTTTCAACAGGGACTTCACTTCTTTATTGGCTGATTAGCCGGATTATCTGATACGGGTGGTAACCTGCGAGGAGGGAAAACATTAACTATTGACCTTTTATTCTTTGCCTCTTCAAACCCCAGGTTACCGGGGACGTCTCCTCTGGGATAACCTCCCTAAATAGAAATAACCTCCCCATCGAGGTGACATTGGGTGGGGAAGGTTCATGTTACGCCAGTTTATCCATTATCCTATAGCCTGAGACCTAAAATACAAACTGCGCGATAACAGGCCCTTGACCAAGTTTTGGGGTAACCTTGGTCATTTTGACCTATTTCAGGACTTCAACAGCTAGCCAAAGAAGGAGCACCAAGTGAAGCAGATATCACGGGATATTGGTCCACTTTTGGGCCTCTTTTAGGGCTTTGGGTTAATGTAATGGGAAAGGGATGTCAGCCCGTGGGTTTACTCATGCTTAGGCCCACTTTTGTATTATATAAATAGATACTTAGGGAATGTAAGAATGGTCAATGGCTTAGTTCTAATAGTTAGATCTATGTGATCGGATGTGGGTAGTAAATGCTCCGTGCATGATTGTAAGAGGCTTGCAGAACTAAGTGCTAGTTGTTGTAAGAGGTTGTAGAAGGCTTTGTGCTGAAGTACAATGAAGAAGGATCCAGCGAGATGTGCAGATCTTCTATCCTTTGCGAAGTAAGGGTTTTGAGTGGCTTTGTGTTGTAACCGATTGAAGACACTAATAAAGAAAAAGAGTTGGTGGATGTAGCCCCAGGGAGGGGGTGAACCACATAAATCTGTGTATTATGCTTTATGCTTTGATTTGATGCGTTTATCTCTTCCATTGCTAAGTGCTTTGATATATTTTAGATAGATCTACTTAGGCTTTGTGCTTCCTAGATGTGTATGAATGTTAGATCTGATGTGTATGAATATGCTTAGTGATGATCTACTAGATCTGACCTATTTTACTGTTGCTAAGTGTTGAAATATCTTAGATCTAAGTGAATGTTGCAATGCTCTGTGCTATCTGCAAAGTATAAGAAGGGTTGAATATATATGAATAATCGATGTTAAGTGCACTATAAGGATAGAATCATAGATCTGTGTCCCAACTAAGGTTGCAGACACCTGAGTCTTGCAACCACCCCTGCCTCTACCTTGGGTGAGACTTCATCTGCTTCACAGGTGTTGCCTAAAGGGCTGGTAGTAAGGGATTTGTTGGTGCGCTCTTGAGCATTGAACAATGGGTTTGCCCCTATGCCAACAAATGGTTCCGTTGCCGAGACTGAAAGTGTGATTGTTGGGAACTAGAGAAGAAGAAGTTGTGTGCAACCAAAGCTTTATGCATAGATCTATTGCCCTAGTGCGCAGTGTTCTACTTAACCTATGAAGCTTTGTGCCAAGAAAGAAAGAGGTCATATCTGAAAGAAAGAGATCATATCTGCAAGAAAAGAGGTTGATACTGAAGAAAAGAAGCAATATCTTAACACGTTGTACTCTAAGAAAGGTAAAAGTGGGAATTTCTGAAAGAAAGAGGTCAGATCTGCAGAAAAGAGGTAAGATTTGTAAGCTCTGTGCTTTGATAAAGGTAAGAAATTTATAGATCTGAAAGCTTTGTGCTCTGTAGAAGTAAGATAAGATGAATTTTTTGTTTCTATAACATGGATCTAGGTATTATTGATAGATTTTTTCCTAGCTTGAAAACTAGGGCATTGTTAGATGAAAGAAGGTTGGATATGAATAGATCTGATAATAATAGTGATAGATATGTTATACCTATGCATAGAAAGAATTTTTGGACTAACAAATGTATGCAGGATCCTAGAAAGAATTTGTTGCAGATTGGCCCCTATGATCCTAGTGAGAAGTATAGAAGAGGTTGGGGATCAATTACAACAAAGAGAGGATTAACCCTCTGTTACAATTGCAGAAAACCGAGACATCTAGATAAGGAATGCCCTAGTGGAGGACCCAGTTGTCTTTGTTGCAAAGCTCTAGATCATGAAGTATTGGATTGCCCCAGAATGATTGCTAGGCTCAAAGAAATGAATTTGAATCCTAAGGCAGCTCCAGAGATAGAAGAACCTCATAAAGAATCAGAGAAAGTATTAATTCAGATGAAAGAAACCCTGAATGAACACCAACATGTCATATTATCAGAGATCTTTAAAGAAAAAGAATGCATCGAAGTAAGGATAGGGGACTTCGACATTGATTATGTTCTAGATGAGGAAACACAGATGAATATCATGACCAAGATAACATGGGAATCTATAGGGAATCCTGCCATGATCCCTTCACTGAGAGGAATAGGACTCTTCATAGGAAAATTGGTAAACCTATGTGGAAGGCTCACTCAGATATCTACGAATGCTAATGGAACTTCGACTGAAGAAGAGTTTGAGATTATTAAATTTATTGAGGAAAACGCCCCGTTTACTATGTTACTTGGAAAACCTTGGATTGACAGAGATCAAGTTAGACGGAAGGAAGAAACAGAAGTTTTGGAACAAAAGAAACAAGAATTAAAAGATTTTATGACCAAGAAGATTAAACAGTTGATTGAAGAATAGAAGAATAGATCAAAGCTCCTTAACACTAGAGACACCAATGTCGAAGATGAAAGAATGTAAGAAGGCTCTCAGAATATTGAATCACCTGTCCCAGAGAAACAAGAATTATTATCCCGGAGAGAATCTCAACAATGCGCAATGACTATGCTAAAAGAAGATAGGAATTAGAACAGAAAAAGACAGACCGAGTTGAAGATTACTAGGAAGAAGGCTAGAAATTTAAGTAAGAAGAGGGTGAAGATTGAAAAGTTACAAGAGATTCCAGATGGAACATCACAGAAAGAAAAATTGCAGAATTTGAGCTTCGCTGGGATATCAGAACAGTGACCTATGGCACTTCATCATGGCGAAGCAATATAGCCGTTGGACCGACATACCCATTTGAATTCCACCCCGAAAGGACAACAAAGCATTAAAGGATCACCACCAGACCATTGGACCTCGCCATAACGGAAAAATCAATGTTAATGGAAGCTTCATACCCGTTGCAAGCAGATCATTGCCGAATTTCTTATTTAGCTCGTTGCGCCATGCCCAAGGAAAACTTTTTCCAACTGAGAATTTGAAGTCCATAGAAACTAGTGATTGTATACAATGGTCATTGTGATCTGATTGTTCACGCTAGTGCAGTATCTGAGATAATCGTGACCCCGATTATTTTTCCTGAGTACGTATGTATGACGAGCTCACCGCAGTTGAAGAATATGTCACAGAGGTCCTCCTTGATTTAATGACTGAGAGAGTCATGTCAGAAAGAGGAATGTCCACCAAAGTCCAAGCATCATCGACAAGAGGAGTAGCATCTTCTTCATCCATTGCTCGAGTAGGACCATCCCAATAGGTCGATGAGAAGAGAACGAAGCATAAGGATGCTCTTGCGAACACTAAACTGATTCTGAGCATCTTGCCTACTTACCTACCCCCTCTACGTGGTGAAATCAACCGTGACAGTGTGCCCCAAGAATTTGAGTATGATATGATCACTGCATACCTGCCAAAAGGGGTGCATGCAGTTCGTGCCAATCAGGACAAGCTCGTAGCATTGAAGTTTAGCAACTTCAACCTCAATGACAGGAAAGTCTACAGTATGCTCACCTTGCACAAGTATCTAACGAAGATGAAGGGAAAGAACTCGAAGATCATCCCGCAGTCTTGGACCCAGAACCTCACGCAGTCAACATTGTTGAATGTCATGAAGATCCCGCACTTTGGTGGGCACCAGGAGGTGAATGTGTGCGTAAAGTTGCTTCTGTATTGCTATCATGGAGGCTAATTGTGGTTGAATCACCATATCATAGTGGATCCGACCTTGATTAATCAGATCACAGGACTCAACATGCAGGGCCCTGACCCATAGGATTTTTATCCTAGAAAGACCACAAACAGAGCACTAACAGCGAAGATCAAAGAAACCTATGGTGATGTTGAGAAGGAAACATGAGGCTACAAGGTAGCCTCTATTCAAAGTGGCATAGTGTGCCTTGCCTGTCAGCTAATCGCGGGCAAGCTAGTCCGCAAGAATCGACCCACCCAAGCAAATGGATTTGTAGTCGATCTTGCAGGGAAGTGTGCAGAAGGACTTCAAATGAATTGGGCGAAGTACTTAGTGAATCATCTAAAACTGGATTGCAGGGAAGTGCAATACCAAGGGTATGAGTTCCAATTCAGTTGGCTTCTCATACTGATCACCTTCATAGCATGGGAGATGCCAGAGGGTACCACTTTCCTAGAGACCGAACCATTTGAACCTTTGGCTGCGAGGTTCAGTACCCTATGGTACTCGATCGATATGAGCAAGCAATGGCAGTCGAATGTCTTCTTCCACGTATTCTACAACCAGCTGAAGACCGCCATTTAGGCTACACCTTGCATTACCCTGAACACACTCCACAGATTCAGACCCTTAATGAAGTTCAGCTTGGATCACCACTTCATTTATATAAAAGCGTGAGCTGATGAACGAAAGCAACAGTTGTAGTATTATTACAAGTTGACTTAGGAAGACATCGAAGAGATCACCAAGGATTGGTTAGCCAACCTTCTCATTCCAATGAACCCCACAAAGCTATCTGATATTGATAGCCCAGAGACTGTACCAGATACATAGAGACCAAGTAAAATGAAGAACCCTGAAGAGGTTCATGAAGTAGACAGTGCATCTGTAAGGACTTCCTTTGTTACACCAGACGAAGAAGGTGATGGCAAAGAGATAAAAGGCACAGAAATTGAAAAATAGAAAGGCGAAGTACCACTGCCTAGGGATGAAGAAGACTCGTCGAAGAAAAGGAAGGTCTCACCTTTTAAATATTACTCCCGAAATAAGCCTAGAACCCCTGTAACCAAGATGTGAACTACTCTCACGTTGGATGACATTGATTTCATTGTTGCAGTGGTAAATGATGATTCAAAGGAGATAATAGAGAAGCAGGATGTGAAGCAGGAGTATATGCATAAATGTATAGAGATTGAACTCCAAGGAGTGCAGCAGGCACTCCAGTCTAGCCACACAGTCCCCACTGTGCCTCTGACAACAGGGACAGTAGAACCAGGAGATGAGCCAGCTCAACTTCGTCGGATTGCTGATATGGTCAAAGCTCACCTTCGACAAGCTCAAGAAGACACAACACAATCCACCCAGGCTTTGACACAGGTACAAGGAATACTTTTCGAGCAGTGCAGTGCTTCTGAACGAGAAAAACTTTATCTTCAAGTACAGTGGGACAAAGAGAAAGTAGAGCCACAACAAATCAAGGAATAGTTTCTCGTAGAGCATCTTGAAGTCAAGGAACTAGTCAACAGAGCACTCTGCTCTCTGACTGTTATCAAAGTATAGGATGAAGAGAGAGTTCCACAGCAGGTGGCATATCTTGAAGAAGTTATACAGAAGCTTCAACAATGCATTGTCAATCTAGAACTTTGCATTGTGCCCGAGACCCCTCAGGAGATAAGAGACTAGCGAGAAGCAATTGCTCGCAGTACAGTTGAACGATTGAAATCTCTTGCCTTGGAGTGCAAGCAGCTCAGTAGCTAGAGCACCCAGACTTATGAGAACCTTATAAAGAATCTGGAGTTATAGGCACTGGAGTTGTAGCTCCAGGAAGAAAAGCAGTATGCAGATACATTACAGGCGCAGTTGAAGACCCTGTCTGTAGTGGATAGAATGAAAAGATCTCATGAACAATGCAAAGCTCAACAAAAGATACATATGATCTAGAGAAAAGTGTTGGAAATCACTCAGTGAATCCAACCGGTGCAAGACAAGGCATGCATGCTATTTTCTAAGATCAAAAGCTAGGGAGCAGAGCTTGAGCAAGTCATCATCACTGTAGAACAACACCTTGAAGGACCAGTAAATGACACAATGATCCTAGCATTCACCTAGTAGGAGGCCACAACAAAGAAGTAGGTCGAAGCAGCTCGATCCAATCTTGAGGATTTTGAAGAAGAATTGCGCAAACCAGAGTGACTCAGGACGAGTCATAGGTGAGTGTTGGGGGACTATTAGCCCTTGACCAAGTTTTGGGGTAAACTTGGCCATTTTGACCTATTTCGGGACTTTGACAGCTAGTTGAAGAAGGAGCACCAAGCGAAGCAGAGATCATGGGATC
The DNA here is from genome assembly GCA_032191745.1 of Picea mariana. Classification (NCBI taxonomy): domain Eukaryota; kingdom Viridiplantae; phylum Streptophyta; class Pinopsida; order Pinales; family Pinaceae; genus Picea; species Picea mariana. The sequence goes on from JASDQU010367860.1 coordinate 10,669, forward strand.
TCGGTCCACTTTTGGACCCTTTTTAGGGTTTTGGGTTAATGTAATGGGAAAGGGATTTCGGCCCATGGGTTTACCCATGCTTAGGCCCACTTTTTTAATATATAAATAGATACTTAGGCAATGTAAGAATGGTTGATGGCTTAGTGCTAATAGTTAGATCTGTGTGATCAGATGTGGGTAGTAAATGCTCTGTGCATGATTGTAAGAGGCTTGCAAAGCTAAGTGCTAGTTGTTGTAAGAGGTTGTAGAAGGCTTTGTGCTGACGTACAAAGAAGAAGGATCTAGTGAGCTGCACAGATCTTCTGTCCTCTGCAAAGTAAGGGTTTTGAGTGGCTTTGTGTTGTAACCAATTGAAGACACTATGGATGTAGCCCCAGGGAGGGGGTGAACCATGTAAATCTGTGTATTATGGTTTGTGATTTGATTTGATGTGTTTATCTCTTCTGTTGCTAAGTGCTTTGATATATTTAGATAGATCTACTTAGGCTTTGTGCTTCCTAGATGTGTATGAATGTTAGATATGATGTGTATGAAGATGCTTAGTGCTTGTTGACCGCCTGTTTAGCACAGAGGTCAACTCATTATCATGAAGATTATTCTATGTCAGAGACAGAGATGGTTCTACTGGGTGTTTTATACACCAGCACTTAAATTTTTGTAAACGAGATTTTTGCACCCCTGCGAGGGTTTATAATGTAATAATGTCTGCATGGATCATAGTTAGGTCAGGTACCTTGGATGTTGACATCAGAGGAGTTCCTTTCATCGAGGGTTTTTTCATCTCAGGAAATTAATGTGGCCTAACTAG
>JASDQU010367864.1:0-11504 GCA_032191745.1 Picea mariana
CAAGAGTCCAAGTAGGATTTTCTGGAGGCTTATTTGGTGTAGAAGTTCCCTTTTTGGGTGGCATGTTGGCCAAGTATCACTTTTGAACCTTGATTTTGAGGTGGTTCTGCTAGACAATATTTCTTCTGTTGTATCTCCCAAGTTTTGGCCCTTCTGGGTATGAAACTTTATTTTATGTAGTTCTCTAATATGTCTCCTCTGTAATTCCATAGGTATGATCAAAATTGGATGTGCCAAGTGGAATTTACGGTAACTTCCCCACAACTTTCCAATTTTTGTCCTTTCCAGGAGATCTCACTTTTATAGCGTGCCCCGCAAAAAATAATTAATATAAAATTCTGAAACTTGCACCAAAAATACTACAGACTTTCCACGATCCAATTAAACCAGTCCCACTCAATTTGGATACTCTAGGAATAAGTTATGATTGTTTTACCTAGAACACCTTCTTGAGACTAGTCAATAGGACTAGTCAGATACCCTATCTTACACAAGGTGTATCTACAAATTTAAGATGACCCAGAAGCTGAAGTGTTTACCCCAGATACCTTACTAATTTATGTAAATAGCCTCCAGATTTCAAGGTCTGAAATGTTACAGAAAATTTTTGATAGAGAAAACTCCGCAATGACTTCGTTCAGGATGATTCTAGAACCCTGTCTTGTACAAGTTGTATCTCTTAAATTATAAGTCCTCAAGAGTTGAATTTTGAGCCCAACGTACCTTGATCCATCTACTAAATATTCTCTGAGATTTTCCTTCTAAAACATTGTATAAAAAAATTTATAGAGAAAATTACAAGGTATCTCAGATGTAGCAGTGAAACCCCAAGACCTTGAGCTCTGATACCATATGTTAAGAACCAAATATCAATATAGAATAGAAAAATCTCAGAAAAATTACTCAATGCCTTGAAAGAGAGATAATTTCAGATAATAAGCCTCTTCGAGGGGGAAACCTCCTTTTACCCCACTTAAATGTTCAAGTACCAGATGATTCAAAATGAAAATGTCTCCTTGGTATATATAGGAGACTAGAAGGTATAATTACAACTAATGGCCTAAAGCCAACATAAACAAAATAACATTACTAATATAATATGCCCCAATTAAGGGGGAGCCAATATTAGGGCTTAGCAAACCTAGACACTCATCAAAGGAGAAGGCTCCGTCTTGAATCCACAAGATACGTCATTATAGGAGACTTCTTTTTTCGAAGATCTGCTAATGGCGTGCTTTTTTGTTGTGTAAACAATGAATACACACATAAAATGTTGCAAGAAACTCATGGTTCTTCAAGTTCTGTCATTCATGTAGGAGGCCATTTTTCTGCTAAAACCATTGCATTCAAGATTATTAGGAAAGGATATTATTGGCCTTCAATATTTCGTGACTCTTATGTTTTTTCGAGATCTTGTGACAAGTGCCAAAAATTTGCAAGGAAAGAACACATTTCAATCATGCCATTACAACATGTCCTCCCAAAATTTCCCTTCTCAAAGTGGGGATTCGATTTTATTGGTCCTATTAATCCTCCATCTTCAGCAGGACACGTTTTTATTTTGAAAGCCACAGACTATTTTACAAAATGGGATGAAGTTGTCCCACTTAAGCATTCAAAAAATGATCAGGTAATTTCTTTCCTTGAAAATAACATCTTTTCCAGATTTGGTCTTCCATTGGAAATTATTACAGACAATGGTCCGGCTTTGATTTATGCTAAGCTGACCCAATTTTTAGCTAAGTTGGGGGTTAACCATTTCAACTCATCAACTTATTATTCCCAGGGAAATGGGCAGGCTGAGTCTACCAACAAAATTCTAGTGAGGATCGTCAAAAGGCTTATCGAAGATAAGCCTTGTTAATGGCACACTCTCCTAACTTACACCCTTTGGTCAGATCGAACTACCTCCAAGGTAAGCACTGGTTGCACCCCTTTTCATATTGTCTATGGTCAAGAAGCCCTCTTTCCTACTGAGATGGAAATTTCTTCCTTAAGGTTCATGTTACAGATCGAAGAATTAAATTCTTCTGATATTTGACAAAGGATAAATGCACTCCTAGATTTCGAAGAGCAAAGGATGTTTTCCTTGGATAATATAAAAATGATACAACAGACTGTTAAGAAGTATTTCAACAAGAGTGTCAAGACCATCAAATTTAAAGTCAATGAAAAAGTACTGTTGTGGGATTCAACGCATGGTGATAGAGGAAGACATTCATAATTTCAAAAACTATGGATGGGTCCTTTCAATATCGCTTTTGTCCTAGGCACTAATTCTTACATTCTAAAATATTTACAGGATCGATTGTTTTCCTACAACACTAACGGTTCTCACTTGAAACATTACGTGGAACCAACTTGAAAAGTTCTAACGCTATTTGGATTTTCTGTATATTAGTAGTCTAGCTCTTCTTTCTTTTCTATCACTATTTTTAATTTCGGCTTTACAGTAGTTTTATTTTTTCTTTCTGTTTTAAACATTTCCTATTGCTTTTATATTTCAATGATTTTATTTTCTACTGTTTTAAATTTTGTAATCTTAATTCTGTCATGATTTTTATTGCTTTTTCATCTTTTAGTTGATTTTTTGGTCAAGAATAAGATGCTGGATCAGTTTTGCCACAGTGACACTCCTAGAAGAGATTGTTAGTCAATAGAAATCAAGCTTACACAAATTTTACGATGTTCCCCTGAAAGCACTTGAATTTGCTATTTGCTTTCATTGCTGCCTTATAAAGAAATTGGTTATCTCAAGCTTCTACTTTCCATTTCTTCATCCATTTGAGAATTTAAAATATCAAATCTATAATTTTTCTCCTTGAAGTAAAAATAAGATTCTAGTTGAATGATTATGCACACAGTGACAAACCCCCTCATACTTAACACTTTTCATGAGTTATTCCCAAATTCCCAGTCATTTTTCCCTTAAATCCGCTCACTTCCCCTGTTGCATAATCTTCCTGGTTATATCTTCTGGACCTGTTTTTCTTGGTTTGCGAAACCATGAGTTATGAGTTCTAAATCTGTTGAAAACAATTTCCCTATGGATTCGCCAGTTTGTTGAAGATAAAAATCGCAACGAGGATTTCGCCTGCAAAGTATTGCTAAAGCCTATTATTATAAGCTAACAATATATATAATACTAGTAGGTGGGAACCCCTTGTATATTGGAAGATCATATCTGGTTCTTATTTGATGTTTATGCTGTTGTTCAACACTGCTTACAGGGTTCTATATGATTTATGGAATTTTGGTTTTTTTTTGTGACATAATGGCAGATGGATAAAGCATCCTATGTGTTGTTTTTCGTTGCTCTAAGATCTAATTTTATATGAATAGCTTATACTCATGGTTATTTCATTGATCGTCATATGTTGTACCTAAACAAGACACATGTTAGTTATAACATGAAATAAGAGCAAGTGAAAAGAGACCCATGGAAAAATCTAAGGAAGAAACTAAACTATGCTACTATGCTTGTATGCTACACTATACGCATTGAATTTAAGAAATGGGATTAGTCCTAACTAACCATTGTCGAGGCTATACGATTTGTTGAGTTATATGGAAATTCATTTGATATGATTTATGATATGGTTGGCAATGGTTAAATGTGATATGAGGTGGCGCATTTGGCAAGTATTGGATGTGAGTTTCGATACATAGATTAATTGAATGGATTAATGAATGGTTGGTGGGCGTGCACTAAGCGATTGAATGAGTAAAGGATGGAAACAATGTGGATTTACTGCACATCACTCCATACCTCTCCCACTGGATGTCACCCTAGCTTGTCTATTGTTCAATTGTGTTTCAGTGTGGTTATGCTCCGATTTTCAGGCAAGGAAGGAACTGCTCGACCAAGCTCGTGGTTTTAAGGCTTTTGGTTACAGGTATGTCTTTTTCGCTATCCATGAACCCGCTCTGATTATGAAATATATATTGGCTCGGTGATGTATTGGTCTTTGATTTTCTTGAGACTGGAAACTATGTAAAATTGTGATATTTATCTGGAATGGTTAGTTGTGTGTATTCACTGTAAATGAAAGGATTGGATAGTTGAAGTTATGTTTTCATTGATGTTTCTCTGTGGTGGAAGCCATGAAGGCTCTCTGTTGTCTTATGGGTTCTTCTTGGAGGGTTTCATTTAGTCCAGACTTGTTGGCCATCTCCACATAGTGCTTGTATACATGCCCAATAGTATTTGATTGTTGTGTTTGATTTTGGAACCACCATGGGTCATTGCTATCATTTTCACCTGGTCGTGGGTTCGTGTATGATTGTGGTTTCTGCAAATTGGTTTGGGTGGCTATCAAGATGTTTTCTTTAGGGTTGATTGTTATTTTGTGGCTCTGTTTTTATATCATCATTACGCGGGTTGATTGGGAAGACCATGAGGGTTATTCCCTGCGTGTTCCTACTATTATTATAAGAGGCCTCTGCTCCTCTGTTCATACCTCTCCCACTGACTGTCACCCTGTCTGTGAAGCTATGGGTGATATGGCTTGTGTGTCCACTATATTGTCTCAAGAGTTTCTCACCTGCTGTTGAAGGTCGACTCCGGTCTCCATCTGTTGGTCCACAGAGTAAACCCTTGATTACCCACAACCCATTTTGATTATTCCAAGCCCATTTTTAATAGATGAAGCCAGTCGAATATATTGTTGATTGTTATGAATTGGTGGAGTATTGTCGACAATGGTTGATGGTTTGGATCATCTCTGTTAATATCGTTGATAGTGGTTTTGATTATCATCATCTAGTCACTGCATTGTTTATTATAACATTTGAATCTATAGCTCAACATGTTTAATTGGTTGATCCGAGAAATGAAATGGGCATACCGTCGCTACCTCTTGTATTGTAACAGTTGGATTGTTAACTCAAAATTGTTTTATGATTGATTGAGAGTATGCCTCTTTACTTTATGCATTGGGTTATGTGTTTCCGACAACATGATATAGGTTGAAATGATGGTTGTTGTTACAGTGTGTTTTAATTTCCAATCAAGACTATTGCAATTTAAAACCATGATATTTGCGACTTGGTTGTCTACTATATACGTTTTATGGATATCGTGCATCATATTAGGGATGGGCATGGGTTTTGTAAAAATATGGTTTCATTACAATTTAAATGTTAAAATTGATTAAAGGAATGGAATCAAGCACAATTTTTAAAGAGCTTGTGTCTGTGTTTGATTTCAAGAATTTAATTGAAGACAGTGGTTGATGGTTTGGATGCTGAACAGAGTCAATGCAAATCACTGTGTGTTCAATGGAATTTTGTTTTAATATTAAATGGAAAAAAAGAAAAGAAATGATATTCTTTATATCGACATATTATTTTGAGTATGATGGCACTGTGTAATTGGAAGTGTTAAGGATTTAGTGTAATTGGTGACATTGGGTGTAGTGTCCCATACTTATAACACTTGCTTTTGTGGTTGGGTCGGGATTTTCCCAACCTACAACTTGTGCTATAACAGTCTAGAAACAAACATGTCCTTACAACCAATGTGAACAACATACATTTCTCTTGAAATAGTTTGCAACAAAAGAACAACACATGCAAGTTATTCTCCCTATCAAAAATTGACCCTGAGGGCTTCTCCGCATCAATAATTTCAACAATAGTACATGAAAACTTGAAGCACTATATTCTCAAATTTAGTTAACACTATATTCCCAAAAATCAGAAATATACAATGTTTGAAGAGCCAAAAATCCCTTTCTTTGGGTCAATTATAGTATTTATTGAGGTTCAATGTGACCCTTGGCCTTCCGCCTACCCTAGTGACCTTTCATTTCCCAACTTTTGTCTTTATTCCCTTTGTAATGATGAGAGGGAATATCGATGATTACGATTCAAATTTTTCTTCTAGTGCTGGTGTGCCATCATGGATTTTGGATATAGTGCATCTCATCTAATGTAATGACTGGCTCAGACATTGGGGAATTTGATCATTCAAGTTTGGATATCTATCATTGTGGGGTTCAAATATCCTCTTCAGCCAATTGAATTAGATAATATTTTCTTCTCTTTTTCCACTACTACATCTATTGTTATTTATTCTTCATCATCCTTGACTATAGATCACATCGTGAGGATGCTGAGTACGACCTCCCTTCGACATTGGTACCTAACACCATTCAACATTTGATGATGAGTGATATCTGAATAAACCATTAATATTAATCATTCAAACACACATAATTGAGGCATTAATTAATTCAAATATCATGTAAACTTCCCTGCATTCTATTCCTCATTCATTTGCTCATGATCGAGGTGTTGCGTTCTCTGGGGATGACAACAAGGTACCGTATATTTATATTGAAACATTTAGACCATAGGTTAAGAATTTATTAAATCATATAGCTATGAAGTTTTATATCTTGGAAATACCATTCCAATGGTATAAAGAACGCACAAAATGGACACCCGAGACAAAAGTTATGGCCAAAATATGAACAATAGTCTGGGGCAGTTTTTGTCACTTTTCGAAGGAGTTAGTGGGAACTCCTCTGATTTTCATCAGAGGAGTTTATGGGAAATCCTCTGATTTGATTTAAAGGATTTTATGGGAACTCCTCCAATTTGAATTGGACGCTGAGTTATGAACCTTGCCGGTGTAATCTAGGGCTAAGTTATGAACTTTGTTGAGAGTGAACTCATGCCTATCTTGGGACTTATTCAAGTGATCTTGTTGGTGCACATTCTTTTAAGTTCTTCGGGCAAGTGGTTTCTGTAATATATGAGCCTAGGCAATGTCTCTGGATTGTCGTCAAGCATCATGTTGAGTTAGATCAAATCATTGCGCAATGGTTTCGTGAAAGCTTGGTTTCAAGTGATAGTGCTAGGTTTGATTATGATTTTGAATAATTTCATGAGAGGGGGAAATAATGATTTTAATAATAATAATAAAAGTTAAAATGGGGTTGATCCCCACTGACCACTCTACCTCACGTCTCAAACTTAGGAATTATTATTAGGGGGGTGGCATGCCGTGCCCTTTCTCCCTCCACTCCATAGTGAAAGGTTTTACACATGGAGAGGGTCGTGGGTCATGTCCCCTCCATCTTCAAGCTTCATCAATCCAAATGTTAACCAAAATCAACATGACCCAAAAAGAAACGTAAATTCAATTTTCTTCAAATTGGCCCTCATCTTTGCAACTACTCTGAACACATTGATGAACTTGGTGTTAAGTCCTCTGCACACATCGATGAACTTGGTGTTAAGTCTTCTGCACACATCGATGAACTTGGTGTCAAGTCCTCCACACACATCGATGAACTTGGTGTTAAGTTGTCCGCACACAATTGATGAACTTGGTGTTTCATTTATTTAAGTATTGGAAAGGGCATGCATATTTATCAAACGGGGAATGTGGAAAGGGCACGTGGGCCATAGGCCCTCCCCTCCACATAAGCTTTAAAACCTTATACAATAATTCCCATACATTTGTCCAAGTCGTTTAGTTTTTGCATCATATTTAATTAATTTATTTCAATTCATATGAATTTAAAATTAAATGTCTTTTAAATTGAAATATATTTAAATTAAAATATAATTTAAATTAAATAGTTTTACATTAAAACAATTGCTATTAAATGAGACTTTTGTGTATGGGCGTGAAACAAAAAATGATAACCAATCACCTTGTCGAAGGAGGCCTAGATGTTTCCTAGCGTGATTTCAATGACTCATAAGTCACTCATACAACGTCGGATCAAGGTACCATTTTTTGCGATGTGAAGAGTGTGGAGAGACGCTTTTAGCAAGACAAATGGATATGCCATTCAAGTATTCTATCAGTGTCACGACTGATGTGCTAGTTTGGGATAGAAATTCTTGGTGATCGTTTTGTAACTTCTAGGCTTTGAAATTCGATTATGTCAGTTGCGTTGGAATCGTAATGGAAAAAATCATAATATTAACTTGTTTCAGGGATGAAAAATTCACTTTGACAGACCCCGAAAAATTGCACTCAAAGGAATTTTATGATGAAAGTTCAGGTCCCATTTTTTCCACTGCTTTGGCCAAATCATATTCCATCAATTGTTGTACCATATGTGCTATACAATATATTAGTTCACCCATTGAGACCGAGGTGATTCATTAATATCACAAAGTTATAAATCTGCCAAAAGAACCAATTGACATCTAGTGTGCTTAGTACTAACTAGGAGCTGAAAGGACCAATTTTATTTTGAAGTGTATTTTGGAGCTAGAACAAGACCAACATGTGATGTGGTTAACCCATATGATGCTAGAAGACACTTTCACAATAAATATTTAGCCATAGAACCAAGAAATGCAAAGTAAACAAGCTAGTATGGTACTTGAATGTGGGCTACCAATGACACATAGAAACTTATCTATGATTGCAATATGAAGTGGGTTAGGCAACATAGGAAATCAGTGACCAACTATCTAATTAGGCATGAAGATCTTAGTCATTGGGAATGTAAGGATATTGATTGATGATGCAACAATACAGATCCAAGCCAAAGGAGGCTAAGATAGGATTCAAGATGAAGGTGGGCCTTTCTGACTAGGTCAGCGATGGCTAAAGAAAGAAGGTCATCATTGATGTGCTTGGTGACGACGAGGGGTCAATATCCTACTACTGGTGCATAGAAAATGGGAGAGGTAAAGTCATCAATAAGTAGTGTACTGACGAGGGAGAGATCAACCTCATCAATATGCAGTGTATTGAAACGAAAGGGAGGAGCACTGCCGATATGCGATGCATCGATGAAGGTAGAAGAAATTTAGCTGTTGAAAGGAATGCACATGGTGAAGATAATTGTGTGAACATTACCGATGTGTCGGCATTGATCAAATGAACTTCATCAGTGATAAGAATGTGTGTCGATGAGGTTTAACGGAAGCATGCTAACGCATCAACAAATTTCGAAGGAAGGTGACTTATGTATTTGTGAAGAAATCACTGGCACACCAATGTGTAGGTGGGAGATAGGATGCGTTCACTGGTACGCTATGTATCAACATAGGAAGAGGGAACTAGTTGAAGTGTGGATTGATGGGTCAAAGTGATCTGAGGAGAAACTTGAAATGGTAAAGTATGGAGAGTGTGAGGAAAACTTGGGATTACTCGTTCACACGAGAGAGAGAGTGCGAGGGTCCTAGTAGGAAGGATTGGAGGGGGGAACAATTTCTTGTCTTAGAAAGATGATAAGATAATAAAATTGGGAGGTTGTTGTGAGAACGCAACAAATGGATATACATTGGGAAAAGCTAGAATCTCTGCTAGTCTTTCCTAACTGATAAGAAGACAATGTAGAGGGTCATAACTTACTTTTAAAATAAAAAATTATAGGAATAGTTTGCAACAATTACCTAGAATATTCCATCATGATGGGCTCACTGGTGATGCTTTCATGCTGGCTAGTGGAGATCGCTACTGTAAATAGAGGACAAATAATGATGAGATTTATTTCCTTAAACCGCATCAACGATTCAGGTTGGTATCTCCATCATGAGGCTGATATAGGGTTGGGATAAATAATATTTTTTCACCAAGTGCGTATATATATATATATATATATATATATATATATATATATATATACTGCTCTGGAGCGTCCATATCCCCAATGGAGTCACCACGACGTCATAGACCTTGCTCTACTTCCAACGAGCATCCATAGCCTTGACAAAGATATCTACATGTCCCCTAGTCAGCTCAAACTTTCCTTTTCACTAGTGCATGCTTAATATTTGGTGGATGGGGAAAGAAATGGCCCTTTTATCCTAATAGGGGATGACTTCCAGCTATTGATATTTGTTTGAATATTTATCACACTTGTATACACATAATTATCCCTTTTTTGGTTTTAAACCTTTAGAATTTGACACTTCACCCTTCATGCAAGCATATACTTAGTGTGTGGATGGTTCCCCCATTACATAGGATCCGCTCACCATCCAATATGCAAGGATGATCATTGATTAACCACTATGTGAAGTCATGGTTTGACTACTGCCACAATATTCTAAGATAGCTCTGATTCATGTTCAAACAAAGACCCCTAATTCTTCTCAGGAGATAGGAAAGAGATGCATGTTGATCCCTGCCTCCTTTCAATGCGAAAATGTTTCCTAGAAAAGGCAAATTGAGGTGAGAGGTATGTATATCATTAGATACAAATAGAAATTATGAGATGAATAAAAATTAAGAAACAAACTACTTCCAGAGGGAAAGGATGATTAAGGAGTGAGAAGAGAAGTAGTCAGAATCAAGAGATGAAATCGGCCCAAAATTTGTTGCAATTCAAAAATGAAAGTTGGGCTAAGTGATGATCAAAGGCATGCATTCAGGAAAGTAAATAGACTGAAACAAAGATTATGAAATTAAATGTTTCCAGTAGCTTCAAGGATGTTCGTGCATCCAAACCAACAAGAAATTTGCATCCTCTTGATAAGACTAATCCGTGGGAAATATTGTATGTGTATTACTTCATTCAGATGGGATTAAGTGCTAGCGCTGGCTGATAATTACATTCTTCATAATGATTTTTTGAAATCTTCCAATTCACTTTTGCAACCTTGTGCTTCAGGGAGCAAGGGTTGGCCAGAACTCCAATTCATTTTCTATAAAATTTATTTTCTTTAGCCTTGTGAGATATTCATTTCCTCTTCACTTCTTCCATCTCCAGAACTAATGTTACAACATGACATGTTCAATTTATCATAGTTCTGATTGTGCAAGCGCATATTTCATGACCAATTGGAATTATCTAAATATGCGTGTCTTCCTCGAACCCTTTCTTTCTTCGGTTACATAAAACCTTCCATGATCAAAACCTCCATTGATGTCTGAAATAAAACCATGAGTATTGCATGTTCCAGTTACCAAGATTCCAGTAGAGAGGGAGAGTTGGTTTTTTGAATTGGATCTCCCCATTGGAAAACAAATGGATATATCTGTGACAATCACCAGTTCTACCCTGAGGGAGTGCATTTAAGAGCCGTTTGGTTGATAAATATCCTCAATATTAGATATCAGTGTGAATAAATCATCAGAGGAAAATTGGAACTTGATGCTCTGTTCCTCGAGGTGTATGCTAGATGCGAAGTATGTTACTATTTTCCCCAATAATTTAAAATAGATTTTAATACTGGGAAAAGGATAAATGTACCAAAGTGTTAAGAAAATCCTATTTCATAGAGTAACAATCACTTCAATGATTGTGCTGAATTAACACCATCCCAAGCAAGGTTGTGAACAACGGATGTAATTCCCTAAATTCAGTTTCCATCTTGTCCTATCTATGGAGTATTCCTCAACATATTTTCTTTCAACATTTTGGGGTAACTGACTATATAACTATCACATTCAAAGTGAAATCTGCTAAAACAAGTGAATCTTGCAGTTGAACTTCTCAAAGAATCCTTGCACATGGTTTCCTCATGAAGATGGATGAAAACTAGGGCTGAGACAAGCTTTTAGTTGAACAAAAAATATATTA
>JASDQU010367868.1:0-11503 GCA_032191745.1 Picea mariana
TCATTTCACCACCCCTTTAGGTCACCAGGGACATCTCCCTTGTGGTAGTTTTATCTTATTCCTAAACATAAACATGTTTCCTATTAAGTTGACAATGATAGGTTACCCTCGTGTTACACCAATCTTGTCCCACTTGCGTTGGGCTTTGGGAAAGTACAGATTGCGTGATAACAAATCCTTTGCAAGATCGGCCTCTTCGAACATGATGACAACCCATGGGGAAAGAAAACATAGACGATGGGGCAGAAGATCCCTTTAAACAGTTGCTCGAGGAATCCCTCGCACGATAGAGGAATGAGATGATGGATAATTTTGCACAAATCCTTCAACGACTACCAACATGCGACACACCTTCCTCGAGCGGAGGCATCGCATCCTTCCAGGTACATATCAAATTTGTTGTTCCTATATTTGAAGGTCAAATAAATGCAGATGTTGTAGACAAATGGTTAAACCTTCTAGAAGGGAATTTTTCTATCCATAACTTTTTCAATAGAGAAAAGATTAGATTTGTTCTCCTTAAGTTTGTCCCCCATGTCAAATATTGGTGGGAGACTTTTTGTGAGCAAAAGGAAACATCGAGATCTACATTATTTGTAGTCGCACCCACTTGGGGTTCTTGGATTTTATTAAGGAACAATACTACTCTGTTGGAAGTTATGATGACTTATATATAGGATGAACCACACTGCGACAAAAAAGGGACCAAACAGTGCCAACGTTCACCAATGTCTTCCATACCTTGCACACCAAGTTGGGTATCAAAGACTCTAAGCGACATCTGGCGCTCGAGTACCATGATGGTCTGCATAGATACATCTAGACATAAATGGAGTTTCTGGACATCTCATCCTTGGGCGTGACCTATCAATATGTTATTAAAATCGAGCAGAAGCTTAAACAAAAGACACAACAATTTGGGTGTGCGAACCCCTCACGACAGAAGCGGGGTAAAGGTGACCCCAACCTGCAGAAAAAAAGGTAGAGAAAGGTGGAGAACCTTAAGACAACCAGTCTAAACCGCAAACAAATAAGGACAATGGAAAGACAAAGAAAGACACCGGGAAGTGGTACGAGTTCCATAAGAGCCCCTAGCATATCACCGTTGAATGCCACTCAAAGTAGTCATTGGTGGTTGAAGTGAAAGCCTCTGAATCATATGCGGGATTCGAATCTAAGTTAGAACCAGAAAAAGGAAGACATATCATTGACATAGAACCCAATGCCACTGTTTTTACCACCAAGATCTAGCTTGGTGAACCTGATGAACTAGAGGAAGGTGAGCACCTCTTTCATTCACATTTGTGGGTGAAGGGTAATTCGTTGCACTTCATCGTTGATAGCGGTAGCCAGAAGAATCTCATCTCAGCGAAGGTCGTCAAGTAGTTTTCTCGACCGACAACACCGTACCAAAAGTCGTACACGATCAGATGGCTCGCTAAGGGAGCGATCTTGAAGTCAACCAACAATGTCGTCTTCCCTATGAAATCAATCTCTTCAAAGATGAGGTGTTGTGTGATGTCACCCCCCTTGAAGTTTGTGATGTTCTTTTGGGCCAACCTTATAAATGGAAATGTCATGTTGTATATGAGTCTAGGCCTCGTAGTGTTATTATTACTTTGGACAGGAAATTGTACAGGATACCTGAGGTAGTCCCACCTACTTCCATTTCCTTGATCTCTGCCAAGCAATGTAGGAAGGTCATCTCTCATATTGAAAGTTTGTCTTCTTTATGATTCATGATCAAAGTGAGCAGAAGGTTGCAGCCACATCCATGGCCTTCACGACAACTCTCTCCACACAACAAAAGCAAGTGGATAAGGTTATGGAAGAATACAAAGACATCGTCTCCTCACCCATTGAGGTACCTTTGCATTTTCAGGTCAAGCACTCAATTGATCTGACCCCCTATGCATCGCTACCCAATGGGATAATCTATCACCGCTCTTTGTCGAAAAATGAGAAAATCAAGCGCCAGATCCAAGAGCTGCTCGAGAAGGGGCTCGTCCAACAAATCTCATAACATTGTGGAATCCCAATCATGCTTGTGCAGAAGAAAGATAGGACCCAACGACTTTGCATTGATTACCGAGCCCTAAATAAAATCACAGTTAGGAACCAATACCCAATTCCTTGAATTGACGATCTCCTTGACTAGCTCATGGGGGGGAAATACTTCAGTAATATTGATCTGAAGTCCGGATACCACCAGGTCCCAATAGAGAAGACCGATGTATGGAAGAGTACGTTCAAGTCCAAAGAAGGTATTTTTCGAATGGTTGGTCATGCCCTTTGTCTTGACAAATGCCCCAACAACTTTCATGAGGATGATGGGAAATATATTGAGACCTTTCACCAATTATTTTGTGGTGATGTATTTGGATGACATCCTCATCTTCATCAAGAGTTGGGCGAAACACTTACAACATATTCAACAGGTTCTACACACTCTACGATAACACAAGCTATATGAAAATTTGGAAAAATGCTCCTTTGGCATGAAAAAAGTCCAGTACCTAGGCTACATTGTTGATGAGCATGGGGTGCATGTCGATCCAACCAAGATCTAGGTCATCTATGACTGCCCAACCCCGACCACACTCACTTAGCTTCAGAGCTTTTTAGGCCTTGCCAATTTCTATCACATGTTCGTGTTGGGATTCTTCCACATTACATGGACTCTTAGCCAAGTGACCAGGGGTGGTGGCAAGGAAAAATTCGAGTGGGGCCAATCGTGACATAAAGCGTTCGATGATTTGAAGAAACACTTGTGATTATCCCTAATGCTCTCATTACCCTACCTGCAATAGCCTTTGGAGATTGAGATATATGCTTTAGACTATGTTGTGGGTGCAACTCTCACTCAACATGGACATCTTGTGGCCTATCATAGTGAGACACTATTAGATATCGTCTGTAAGTACCCCACTACTACAAAGAAATGTACTCCATTGTACAAGCCTGCCGTGAGTGGAGGCATTACATTCTCGGGAAGGAGACAGTCATCCACACTGGTCATAAGCCTCTATAGTTCATGTAGACAAAAGGAAAATTGCAGAATGACCGCCATCGGAAGTGGTCCACATACTTGCAACAATTCCATCTCAACATCAAGTATAAGACAAAGAGCACCAACCGCGTCATTAAATGCCTCAGTCGACCTCGGCCTCCAGTTGCAACAATAACCACAGTGCTACACTCCTATGGACATGAGATCTCCAGATGACCCCAACTCTACGAGAGTGATCCCGACTTCGCCACTACCTACCATATGTTGGGCACAAACACAGATGTCAATGCTTTCCATCTTCAGGACGGGTTGTTGTGCTATTTGGGCCATCTTTGCGTTCCATTAAGTGAGTGAGTGAAGCTAATTTGGGAAGCTCACCACAATCAGTTGGAATGACACTTTGGCATAGAAAATATAGTGGCAGTGCTGCAACAACATTTATATTGGTCAAAACTTTGACAAGATGTCAGCAAGTATATCAGGTCCTGCATGGCCTGCACCATTTCCAAACCGACCAGTAAGAAACAAGTCATGTACACCCCTCTTCCTACTCCCGACAGACCTCGAGAATCCATCTCTATGGACTATATGTCGGGCCTTCCTTCAACCAAACAGGAAAATGACTGTGTTTTCATGGTTGTTGATCAATTTTCCAAAATGACAATTTTGGCCACTTGCAAGAAGAGCACCACAATAGAGGCCACTGGCAACCTCTTCTTTGAATGAGTGTGATTACATTTTGGCATACCACAGACCATCATATCAGATTGGGAAATCTGGTTCGTTAGCACATTCTGGTCGAGCCTCTAGTCATGGTTAGACACCAAGCTCACCAAATCCACGACCTTCCACCCCCAAACGGATGGCCAAACCGAGGTCGTCAACATGATGATCGTGCATATATTACGCATGTACTATTCCAAGAATCCACGCACATGGGATGAGAGTCTTCCCTATGTTCAATACAATTACAAAATATCCATACATAACTCAATCAACCACAACCCCTTTCAGGTGGGGTTGGAATTTCAACCATTGGGTCCCATGGATGTTGCACTACCCCTTGTGTCCACACAGGCATAATCTTCCCATGCTCAAACCGAATTTGATAAAGCCACCTAGTTCACTGAATGAATCCAACACATTCACCAACAGGTTCAGGATATTTTGCAGAAGTCCAATTCCAAGTACAAACAATGCCATAATCAACATAGGGTGCCCCACATGTTTCAGGTGGGTGATAAAGTTTGGTTGCATTTGCAGAAAGAACGCCTTACAGGACCCCATCGGAAGCTTCATACACTTCGCTATGGAATTTACACCATCACCAAGGTTGTGGGTGACAATGCTTTTGAGCTCAACATTCCCCCCTTCCTTGACTTGCACCCAGTGTTTAATGTGGACCTCCTTTGGTTATACTTTCCACCATTATTGGACACCTCAGATATAACAGAAAAATTGACACCGATAGAGCTCAACCCTGACTACATCCATTGATCATATCTTGGACACATAGGTCAAGGGTACTCACCAATAGAAGCTTCAGCTTTATCATGTTGTCAAAGCAGGGCAGCTCCTGCACCAAGGCAAGTGGCTCACCTAGGGCCAAATTCAACAAAAAATTCCTCATCTGATGGGGGAACTTAACGCAATGGAGACCATTGATTCCTAAGGGGGGAGGATTGATCCAGATGGATATCAGTGGCCGACCACCTCTTCCAACTGGCTCACATACAATTTTCATCTTGGCAATTTGTTTATAGTTTTTCGGGTCCTAAACTTTCGGGGTTGTTTTGAGGTGCTAAACAACGTTTTTTGGGCTTGCCACAGTCAAATTGCTGACTAGGTCAAAGTGTGACAACAAAATGTGTAGTCCTCAGATAGAAATTTCCAACGAGATATCGTGTGCCTAAAACGAAGATCGTATGCAAAAGTTACGACGCCGGGAAGTTGATGTACCAACTTACCCAATCGAGGCCCACATGACTTTTGGCGCTTCATCTCCCAGGGTTAGGTTTTTGGATGTCTAGGGTTTTTTGATTTCTTCTTGATGCTAAAAATGCCTGGAGGCCTTATTGTAATGTTTTCAGATGAATGTGTGTAGCCGCCACATCTCTTCTCAAAGATTAGCTGCCACCATTCGAGCAAGATTGTTTCATTTTGTATTTTACAGTTTCAACATATTTCTTTATTGAATAGAAGTTAAGTTTCATTGTATCTCTATTATTGTTCTTTGTATATATTTTTTTAATTTTATAGATCTATGTTTCATTTCGTTCTACTAATAGTAGTAATAAATCTAAATTAGATTGACTTCTCTTTATTATTTATTTCTAAGGGGATCGAAGGCTGGTTTCACTTAAATCTTCATTAGCTAAGGGTTGATAAGGAGATTGAGGTTTGAGTTCGATTTGTGTTTAGACTCTGATAATGAGATTAAAGGTTTACTTTTCCAGATAAGAGTTTATAAGGATCATATATGCAGGTTTGGGTTCACATTATAAGGGTTGATAAGAACCTTATTGGTCAACTTGACTAATACCTTACTTGTTGGGTAGACTAAGACCTTACTTGCTAGGTTGATCAATGGAGTCAAGACATTACCTTTACTATGCAAAGGTAAGACCTTTCAAAACCTTATCTTCACATAATACATGCGTGCTTCATGAGCTTGAAAAGGGATTTCCAACCTAGGCCCAAGAAGTGCATTTGTGTGCAAGTCAATATGATGGGAGACCTTTAGGAATCCATTGAAATTTAGGCCTAATATATGATCATTCATCCACACGTTATTATATTCCTATCCAAGAAAATTCTTTTGATGAGAAAGTCATGATCATCACATCAAGTATTGCTCCCTCATGGCCACAAAATTATTACCCACCATTGAGCACTAGGCCTCTGAGACTAATTTGGCCCTTGTGGACCTAAATATTAGTTGAGATGGTTGCAAGGCTATGGTTATACAAAAAACGTGTGGATGTTGGTAAGTAGAGTTAACCTCAACTCACCTCTCAACCCAAAACTTTTACCATGTGCAGCAAAGGAAAAATGCAAGCAACCCTAATTGCACCCAATGGTATGACCTCGAGCTCTTAAGATCCATAGACATGCAATAATGACATTGGGTTGGCTAGGTTGTTGTCATGTTTTTTTCACTAACATGCATAGGTTCAAACTCAGGGATACAAAGCACCTTTTAGAAAGTCTTGAACGTTAAATGATTATTCCCTGTATTCAAATTCAATAGTTAATTGTTTCTAAGAGCCTAAATAGATGGGCATGATGGAAGCAAGAGATGAGGGTTATGTTTGAATAACATGGTCATAGGACCACAACGAAATATCAAACTCATAAGGAGAACATGATTTACGTGGTATACCCTTAAGAGGGAAACATCCATGGTTGCAAATAATTTTTTTTTTATGCTCTCACCTCAATCAACATGGTATAATGAGGATCCAAGTCCAATTTATAGATCCATCAAATGAATGCTAATGGTTGACTTATTGTAGTTCACTAAGCCACTTTTCAACTAATTAAGCTTAAAATAGTTGGATTTTCCAACTTAATCTTGTTTTCAACTTTGAATCCATCAATTCATGAAGATCAAGAGAGATTAAGTAAAGTGAGTCAACCTTATATTCATAATTCCATTTTCTATTTTGATGACTATAATGTTTACTTTCTATGCTTTCAAATTTTTTTATGTTTATAAAGCTAATTTTGTGTGCATAATTGATTGTTGTATGTGCACAAATAATTATGCACCAACATCCCCATGCAATATTGACTTGGAGTTTAGGGGAAAGAAGGAGGTATTACATGCTATCTCTTGTAATGACAATTTCTTTCACCCCTAGAAAATATTAGAGATGAAGGAACTTGGCTCCATTGAGTGGCTCAATAAAAATATTTGCACCCTAATCTTTCGAGCGACAAAATTGCAAGTCAAGAACATGGTCATGAGTAAGCTTAATTTGTAGTGCATATAGACCTCAATATGTTTGGTGTGATGGTGCTCAATCGATTCGCAGAAAATGTGAATTGAAATTTGATTATCATACCAAAGAGTAGTAGGTATCCCATGGAAAACCAAACTTTGTGCACAATTGTTAAATCCAAAAGCTTCTTGGTCTGCATTAACAACTCCTATGTACTTTGCTTTGTAAGGGAAAGGGAAACAACATACTACCTTTTATTGGACCAAGTAACTGGATACTAACCAAGGTGGAAAACATATCTACAAGTCGAATTTTGGTCATCATCATCACCTTCCCAATCTAAGTATGTAAAAAACAGTAAGGAAGAAGAGCTTGATGTAGTATACTCGATGCCAAACTGATAAGTACCATGAGTTTATCAAAGGATACACTTTGTTGCTTTCCAATGACTATTGCATGACGTGAGTGACTAAACCAACAAAAAATGAAATGTATGGGTCAAGAAGATAATACTTCCTACCAATTGTCTACATAAAGTAGGAACAACCTTAAGTATCAAATAYTTGGTTGAAAGTTCAAGAACCTCAYTGAAAAGGAGTGGAGGTGGGATTGMAATATTCCATGTGACATTTTAAGGTGGTTAAGAGCATACTTAGGTTCTGAAACATATATCCCGTTCTTGGAATGTTGGACTTGAAGACTAAGGAAGTAAYGAAAAGGTATTAAGTTGGACTTCTCAAACTAAGTCATAAGGCTAGATTTCACATAGTTGATATGTTAGTGATCACTCATGTTATCCCCTATCCTAGAGATAACTAAGGAGATTATGTCTCAAGGCCCATAGGTCTTAGACATGGAGTACCGAGAGCCATATTGACTTGAGATTGGCCCTGGAGGGCCCATCCTTTCTTCTTCAACGCCTTCATTCTGTCAATAGCAACAACATCCATCCCATCGGCATGGTTCTGAAGTAGCAGTGGGTCTTTCTCCATGAGGTAATGAGTCAGAGTATCATGGTATGTATCAGTCTGATTCTCAAAGCATTTGAATATGTGCATTTAATTCTCTTTTGTTTCATGATGTTTGCTTGAACATTATGCCTTTTAACTTGTCCATACCTGGGGGGGCTGATAGAATTCCCTAGCAAGTTGGTTCCCTTAGGAGTGAGTTTCCACTAGGTGGGTTTATGAAATGTCATCATCCATTCCTTCTATACTTATCACTTTTCATCATCTTCCCTCTCATCTATCCCCTACATTGGTTCGGGCATTGGGTTTTCCAAACTAGTAAGGGTTGTACCTTGCCTTGTGGGAAGAAGGGGCTAAAGGCCCAGAGGGTAAAAGTAGCTGGAAAAAGTTAAAATCCAAAGATAAAACCTTGAGATGCTTCAACCAGGGATCCCTGAGAAAGAAATAAAAGGCTTCTCAGCAAGAAATTAGGGGACCCATATAATAACGATAAAACTCAAGACCTAGTTGGTGGATAGGGGGTCTCATCACGAACCAACCTATTTGGTCCATGGGCATGTAGCAGTATGACACTACTATTCATCTAGTCACCACACTAGGGTAGGGGATCTTGATGGCATAGCTAAGAGAAAGGGGGCCTCATCATGAGCTAGCCTTCTCATCTCCGTGAAATTTTTGTGGGTAACGTTGTCGCTGCTGGTCACCACTCCAGAGAAATGTCCCCCAACTATTCTCTTGAAAGAAAAATAAATAAGATAAAGAGTAAAAAGGCATTGAATGGGATAGGAAACAATTGCATCCATGATAAGGTGCATCTCACCCTCTTCAGAGGCACCCACAAGCAAGACCTACATTTCCCTGTCATCACTGCACCCCTTTCCTAAACATCCCCCACACCATCTCATGCACTTACATGACCTAGATTGGTCTTCACCTAGAAACACCCCACACCTAGGGAGAATTATCCCAATAGGACATCCTAAAACCCTCTCCAAACCTGGCTTGTAGAATAACATAATGTCTTTGAGGACTTGTCTAGGGAAAGGGGGGTTTTATGCACATGTTTGGATAACTTGATTATTAGATGTGATTGACATTGCTATGATCCCTGTGACTTATGAGCCCATGGAGGGCGTAATTTTTGTTTCTGCAGGACCATGCCTGATAGACAAGTACATATGGGGAGATGATTAGGTTAGACCTCCATAGGGCTAAAGCCCACCACATGGATGTTGAGACCCCAGCCAGGGGAAGACATATACCAGAGGCTTGCACTGGAGAAAAAGAAAGACATTCCACTAGAGGAACTTTGGGAGGCTTGGACCTAGGGGGTCTTTCCTTCCCCCCTAAATGTTGGCCTTGGGAGGCCCATGACGTCACCCTTTGTGACCCTTGATGTCACCTAGCGTCAGATGGACATGATGGAGGTAGTTGTGTGCCAAGTGGCATGTGTGGCATGGTCTGGAGGCCTTGTAAGGGCTAACGTTTTGATCATGGAGGCCAACATCTTACTTATGAGGCCCAACGTCATCGTAGGAGGGCATGACATCACCCCTTCTGCACATTTTAGGGTTCAATTTGTTAATTTTATGTAAAAAGTTGGGTTTTTGATGTAATTGGCCATGTCGACCTTTTTTGACCTAAATTGTAATTAAAGGTCATTTGAATTTTATAAACAAGGGAAAAATCTTGTGTATTTTTTCATCATCTTTCACTCACACAAGTGTGAGGATTGAAATTCAACCTCTTTTAAGGATTATTGGCTGAACTAAGTGGTGCGCAACTCTTGGAGGGAGCTTTTATTTGTGATTTTTGGCATTTTCATGGTGGAAAGTCTTCAACCAGGGCTTGTGACTAGATTATTCTTGGTGAATGTAAGTGAAAATCTGCAATTCTTCTTCTTTGAATGGTTATGGTATCTTTTACTTTGCATTTATTAATATTGTGAAATTGCTAGTGTGAAACCCTAGGAGAAAAGAACATGTTATTGTCCTTCTCTCAATAACTATCCACCTACTTGATTTTGCTATAAGACACCTTCATTGAAGCATGTTCTAGAGCCCTACCTTATTAGAACTCTAATACTTTTGCTTCATTAAGATTTTATTTATTTCAATCTTGACCTAAAGAAGAAGGAAAACCACTAGGGCCTAGGGTTACCTACTTCCTAGTAGCCGTTTTTCTTCTAGGGTTTTAGATGATTGAGGCCTTGGGTTACCAACACCTCAACCATCCTCCCTATTGTCTTTAGTTCACTTATGATCATTTGTTTCTCCTTAGATTACTACTGAAAAAGTGACTCCATTTACCTTGAAGGCACTAGTTCATACCTTACATTTGACTGATTGATGAAAACAACCTTTAAACCATCTACTTCAAGGTCTTTGCTAACCATTCCTAACCTTAGATTAGACTAACTTACTAATATTCTTTCTTCTGTTACAAAAGAAAGATATATCCATATGTGACAGCAGTAAAATCTCCTAAAAGCAAGTGTTAAAGATGATTTTACATTGCCTTCTTTGCTTTTGACAAATGCTAGCATATTGCCAATTTTAGGTTATCATTTTGGGTCATTATTGAAGCTTGTTTAAGGCATAATTGTAAAGCTATCATTATATATACATTTCTATTATAATTTCTGTTGCTTCATCTTTTATATCAGCTTATTGCTTTTGTTCAAAGTCTAAGGTTTTACAAAGCACTAATATCAATTGGTACTTGTAAATAGTGTTTTCTTGTTGTCTTGTTCTAGGTAGGTACACTTAAGCAAATATTTGCTTCATCTTATTAAAACCTTTGGGACTTTCTGATCGGTGTGACTTGTGAGAGGGGAAGAACTTTCTTGATACTATTACCTTTGCCTTCTCAAACCCCCAGGTCACGGGGGATGTCTCCCCTAGGCTACTACCCCTAAAGAGAAAGATGTGTCTTATTTAGGTGACAATGATAGGATAACCTCCTGTTACGCCAATTTATTGTTCACTTGGCTTTGGATTTTGGGCAAGTACAAATTGTGCGATAACATTTTGGCACTGTTACTGGGGAACACCGAGTCAATTCTCCTCAAAGAAGACACTTTTCGGTAAGATTTTCCTCAAAATCCTTTACTTTACAGAGCTTACCTGGTGACTCCATTGAGGGTGATCCCCTCATCCCTTTGATAGTTTCAAGAAAATTATCTGGCGACTCTACTAATGACAAAGCCAACCATGACTTCTCAATGGGACCTGAGAAATTTCAAACCCTTAGACATGAGTAAAATCCTAGGATACCCCCGAGGTATGAAAAATGGCTCCCTAGATTCACTGGTAGTGATGGGGTTAGAGTCGACAATCACATGGATGATTTTTGGGCTTTCTTTCAACTCCACCCTATCAATGATGCTGCTGAGGATTTGGCATTGAAATTTTTCTCTGCCACTCTTCATGGCAATGCTAGAGAATGGTATGACGATCTCCTTGATGCTAGCATCACATATATGGACCAATTAGAAGAAACCTTTCTCAAGAGATGGGGTATTAAATTGAAGGATATGCAAATGCTACTAAAAAGACTCGTGTATATAAAACAAGCTAAGA
>JASDQU010367870.1:0-11380 GCA_032191745.1 Picea mariana
TATAAAAATGAAGAATGCATAGTCGCTCTACAAGATAAGAAGAAGAAACACGGTTGGTATGTTGACAGTGGATGTCCAAAACACATGACAGGTGATAAAGACAAATTTCTTACATTACGAAAAGAAAAAAATGGATCAGTCTCCTTCGTAAATGATAATTCATCCAAAATCATTGAAGAAGGCACAGTCTGAATTGGGAACAAGAATGAAAAGGCACACAATGTTCTACTGGTAGAAGAAATGAAACATAATCTTCTAAGTGTGAATCAAATGTGTGACCAAGGTCATAAACATACTTTCGATTCAGAAAAGTGTGAGATAAGAAAAGAAGGTTTAGGGAAATTGGTCGGTATAGCTGCAATAACTTCAAACAACATATATGTGTTAAGTGAAATTGAAAATGAAAAGTGGTGTCTAGGAAAGGAATATGAAAGTTGGCTATGGAATAGAAGAATGGGTCTGTTGTGAGTGGGAAATCCCTCTACGGACTAGCAATTAGGGTTGAAATATGCATGCAGAAAATACCTAAAGATCTCTTCTTTCTACTGTCATCCCAGACCTAATCCCCATTATTCTTAAGAAAATACATAGTTAAGTGAGAATACCTTATTTCGGGCGTTTGATGTAGATCCTTCCTTACACTTGATTGTTTTTTTATTGCAGCTCTCCTCCCAAGGATGACCTGCATTCACACAAAACAAACAACAAACTCTGCATGCACTTGATATATAGATTAATGGGTTAGAGATTCGATAAACAAGTATACAACAAATCATAAGAACCTCATATGGTGGGATGGGAAAAGTATCTCTTTATTATTAACTTCAACAAATCAACTTACAATGATGAAACTGGCCGCTGCTCCACGAACCTGGTCCTGGGCTCCTCTTCAACTGTCCTCCAATTTATTTTTTCTATATTTCTCTTTACACAAGGATGGCTAAAGGGTTGGGACAAAGTGAATATACAATTGGGTATAGTTTCTTTACTATGATTTTCCTCCTCCAAATAGGACCCCTATCCCTTCTTTTATAGGCTAGAAGAAGCTAGGTGTTTGGGCGAACCCTCAGCCATGCATGGCCAGAAGGTTTAGTTAACTCACCCAAAGTTGTGTGTTCCATTGGCAACTTTCCTTTTTTCTGTGATTTTGTAGGTACACGTGGGTTGTTTTGGGTCAGCAAGCATGTACACACATGCAGTAATAGAGCAGGGCACGTGGGCCTTTATAAAAAGTATTTTTAAGAAGAGTTGTTCAGTATTGCTTTGGCAAAGAAGGGATCTGAGATGGCCTGATGCCAGGTAAGCATGTATGGTGCCAATTAGGGTTATAACAGATGCCCCCTAATGTGTGAGATCAGAAGAGAATCTAATGGCTGAAATACATTACCAATATTTATTGATGTGCCGAACAAGTGAGCCCAGGAACCAGAAATCGGGAGGCACCATATCACTATATAAAGTGTAGCCGCGAACAATTCACAGTGGAGCTACATCTTGAAATCAAAAATATATACATGTAGAGTATCCATCTTCTCAGAAGATGATAAGGCCTGATGGCTGGAGATGAGGTCTTCAGAGCTCGAGCAACAACTTCAAAATCTTCAAGACTTGGGTAGGAGTGTAATATGAGTGTATGACTTCACTACCCAGAGGTCTTTGATGGCTCGTCAGTCATGGACTAGAGAATCTTGATGATCAGACTGAAGGCTTCATTGATTTCGAACAAAGACTTGAGTGGACATTCAAGATGGTTAGGTATGAGGGAAAGAGACAAACTGCAGAGGGGCCCACTCAAGCTTGGTAAAGAATTCCCTTGGACAATAGCACGACAAATGATGAGACTCAGGCAGCATGGCATTAACATAATTTTACGAGGCAGGAGGCGACACAAACTCTCCATATGTTTGGAAGAATAACCAAATGGAGGAGGATACAACTCTATGTAGCAAGAACATCTTCCTAAGGTTGTACTGCATCCCATAGTTTGACAAACAAACAGACAGATGTGCTTTATCCAAGGGAGACTTATTGTGCTACCAATAAAGAAAATACTTTTCCCTTCCTCTTTTTGGGGTATATTTGATTTTTTTGTCTTTGTCAATGACTTTGGAAAAAATAATAAAGGAATGTTACGTTACAATCGAGGAACGAGTGTTACAAACATACAAGTTCAAGGCAAAAGGACAAGACTGATGTTCAGAATAATGATACTCGGGAAAAATCCTTCAGGGGACAAGGGTGTTAAGACGCAGAGGCAAAGTGATACAAGGCTTGCATATAAGGTATTCTTCAGTTGGTTCAGTTGGGAGCAACATGGAGCTGACATTTAGACCAAAGACGAGGGTATGAAAATGTGGTTAACAAAACACACAATGGTAACATCCTTTGATGTAAGTTTAACGAGCCCAGAGAAGGTAAGCTCAGCAGTTTTTCATATTTAGGGAGTCTGAAAAAATGTAAAAGGAGACTCCATTTGGGTACCTTTTTTGAAGATAGTCTAGTCAGTTAGAAAAAGGGGTAAACTAGCATCGACAATATGTCTATTCAAAACCATTTTAACGAGTGTGAGAAAGACAAGATCACTCGGCTATTTTTTCATTTTTAAGGAGTCTGAAAAAAGCTTAACTGTGGACTCTGTCAGGAATGTTCTTTTGGACCAGTTTAACGAGTATGAGAGAATAAGGTCACTCAACGATCTTTTCAATTTTAGGGAGTCTAAAAAGAGATTAATTATGGACTCCATGGGGGTTCATTTTTTGTAAATTTAGTCCCTCGGGGCCGAAAAAGGGTTAAAATGATACTTGAGAGTACTCTTCTAGAGAACTGAAGTTCCATAGAGTATACCTTTGTTCATACATTTGACCATCTGGACCGAAAAAGGGGTAAACTACCACTGAACAGACGTGACTTCAAATTTCATTTTAACAAGCGTGAAGGGCCACAAGATCGCTCGACAATCTTTTCATGTTTAGAGGGTTTGAAGAGGGCTTAAAAGAAAACCCGTTATATCTTTTGGGAGTCCTGAGGGTGAGGTCAAGAATGAAAAAGAATCATGCAAATGAGGCTCAAACTCATAATCAGGAAAAACAACAAGGACTCCTGATCCTACAGTTATTAGAGACAGCATGGACACCATAATGCAACCAGGATCTACCTAGGGAATCCATGTTCTGGTAAGCTCTACCACCAACTTGCGACACTTCTAAAGTAGTTATGATGGTTCTGTGTTGCAACCTGATGGGATCAATCCTATGGAAAAGGAAAAAGACAACGAGATACAAAATTCAAGGTAGAAACCTAACCTACATGCTCAAGTTGATCTTCGGAAATTTTTTCCATGGACTGTCAAAAATTACCTAAAACTTCAAAAAATTGTCCCAATACCCGATCACACCCCCCCAATGCAACTCATGAATCACTCTAAATGGTTTTTGGTTTGAAAAACAAGATAAGGGGGGCCAAGAAAGTGACAAAAAGAGGCCAAAATGTCTATAAATAGAAGCTGACAACTCATTATCACCATTGCCGATTTGGAAATTGACTCTGGAGCAAAAAAAAACCCTTTGATAAAAGTAGTGATTCTGGGAGCTACAGTGGATGAAATGATCATCTGTCTGGACCAAGTAAGTACAAATTCTCTTATCTTTCATTTTAATCCTTTAATTTTGCATTGGGTTCCATTTTTTAGGGGGGTGTCAACCTTTAAAAGGTTGGCCCTAGGTCCATGTGGGTTGTCTCAGGACAAGCCGCGTGTACATTCAGGCAGAGTAAACTCTGCACACATGTACACATGACTGTCAACATTATAGCCCACATGGACCCCCTTATTGAATGAAAAAAACTTAAAAACAAGTATTAACCCTCCTGAACCTTGGTATTTTGTAGGATGTATGTTCATTGGAGAGAAAGAGAGCATGAGGAGGTGAGTGAGTTGGTTGGGGAAGACCCCAATGTTGTGGCTGCCTTGATGCAATGTGGGTTGTTCAAGTTTTTCTTATGTCCTTTTATGCGGGAACAACCTAGTTTGTTGAATGCCTTGGTTGACTATTAACATCCGGATGCAGAGGCATTCATGTTAGAGGGGAAGTCACTGGTGCCCACGACCGAGGACATATATTTTTTGACTGGCCTCTCTAGGAGAGCGGAACCAGTCAACTTCCGGACTTTTCCTTCGGGGCCACATAACATAGCGAAATCGATAGGTCTTTACTATGCAGCTAATATAGACTGTTTGAGCTCACAGGTTCCCATAAGCAAGATTACTGACTTATCTCTACAGGCGATAGTGTTGCTTATTGGGCGAATCACTGGTTCTGCGGATCTACATTAGGCATCCCAGGTACAGATGAACTATGCATTCCAGTGCTTAAATGCACAAATATTTGATTGGAGCACCACATTGTTAGAGTGTATGAAGAGGCAGTTGACAGATTGTCGATTGCAGACACAAAGGAACTTCGGGTTCGGGACCATTCTATTCTCTTTCTTCTTTGAGAGAGTTCTGAGCTTTAGTCCTTGAGTAGTGGTACAAGGACATCAGGTCTCTGTTCCTCTATGTGTAGATGGGTAGTGTTACTGCCGCGACAGGGTGGTGGAAGGACCAATGAGTCCTTCAACGATGACTTCTTCGCATGTTTGTGACGACATATCCGGGTTATAAAGGATTACCCCTATGTCGGGATTAACTTCTCAAGAGACCTTAAGATACCAGTACCTCCTAGTGAGGAGCGAGGAGAGATGGGTAAGTTTACTTCATTGTTTTTTGTTTTTTTGAAACATATGTAATTTTTATGTTGTTTTTGTTATATATCATTTTTTTTGTATGCAAGAGTATTTGACAAATATGTGTTTGTTGCTTGCAGATGTGGGACCAGTGCGACCTATGAACTATTCTAGGAACAGGCGTCACCCTCGGCCAGGGGCCGCACCTGCCACCAAAGGGGGACCAGCAGTAGCAGGAGATCTTCCATCCGGGGAGGCTGAGAGGGTGTTGAGACAGGTTGAGTGGAACTTTACTGCACTCACTCGCACTATTCCTATGGAAGAGATTGATGACCTGCCACCATCGATGCAGCCTCATGTAGTGGGGGCACCATGGATGTGGGTCCGATTGTTTCAACATTTAGCCAACGTTGTAGATCAGTACAACAAGGCCCACAGGCCCTGACCTTAGTTAGACTTTTCATGTGCTGAGAGCACTACTTGTATATATTTTTTGAGGGCATAATCCCCGTGACTCGTTCCTAGTCATATTGTTTAGGCTCTTGCATCCATCTATGTACTCTGGTGACTATGATGTTATATATGGATTTTTGTGTCTTTTTGTGTCTTATGGATCATTTTTGCAAAAAAATTATTTACATTCTTATGTGTATGTCCTTTCATATGTGTGAAAGATGCCAATCTGAAATTTGATTAGATAGAGTATCTGTAATTTGATTTAATCTCCTAGGAACATGAAAATATGTAATATAATCAAAGCTTCGTTCTAAGAGACATACCCTAAGGAATCGTCGATGTAAGGTCAGATCATGAACAGAATAGAGTCTATTTAACTGAGACACAACCAGTTGAGCATCGAGGTAGACCCGGAGATGAGAGATACCAAATGACAAGGCGTCACAAAGCAACTAAATAACTGCACTATACTCAGTGACATTATTTGTGGTGTCACCTAAGCATATACCTCCAGAAGATAATAATTGGCCTTGAGGTGTAAAAATTACCCAAGATGCGGAGGCAAGCCTCCGAGTGTGATGGCTAGCACCATCTGCGTACCCAATGAACACCTCGGGTTCACTTGACATCTGCCACAGTGATGAAAAATACATCAAAATGACACGTCCATAACACTAAAAAAAACTAGAAAGTAATAGTACAGAGACTATACATATGTTACAAAAAGTTACCCATGGTGACCTGCCTATGAGTAATACTTCTTGAGGTAGAGTCCATTTCTAGGCTCTGCCAAATCATTTCCTTTAAAGTCAACCATATGATAAGTGCCCTTCTTTAGAACCTCTTTGATGATGAAAGGTCCGAACCACATGGGTTTGAATTTTCCTTCCCCCAGGGGGTCCTTATCTTAGTCATAAACCAGGACAAGGTCACCTTCAGAAAAAATCTGAGGATGAACGGACCTATCATATTGACAGTTGACTTTATGTTTGTGAGACTCGTTGGCTAGGGCCACATCACAATGTTTCTCATTGAGCTACTCAAGGTATAATAACCTCTCTTCAAGTGGAGAAGTGTCTGGCAATAATTGTACTACCAACTTTATAGACAGGATCTGACATTCGATAGGCAAGACTGCCTCCAGCCTGTAAACGAGCTGGAAAGGTGAGAAACCGGTTGTAGTCTTAATAGACGTTTGGTAAGCCCATAATGTCGAGTATAACATCAAATGCAAATTTGACTTGGCTGAGTTGATCGTTCGTTGTAGAATGGTCTTAAGAGTTTTATTCACAGCTTCCACCTGACCATTTGCTTGGGGGTAGTAGGGTGACAAATGTTCCTGCCATAACCCAATCTTTGAAATTAACTCGGTCATCATCTGGTTTTGAAAGTGACTGCCATGGTCAGTGACAATCTCCCTCAGAACGTCGAACCTTGCTATTATCTGGTTGAATAAGAAGAGAGTTGCAGTCTCTTCATCATCTTTNTATGGCTACAATGATGTAATGGTTCCCCCCCCTTGTTGAAGGAGGGTTGCATGTAGTGTAATCAATCCCCCACTTGGTGAAGGGACCAACTGTGATGATAGGAAACATGGGAGCGGGATGTGCACTCATCTTCCGAGAGAATATTTGGCACGGGTGACACTTCTTGACTGATTCGATACAATCTTTGATTAGTGTCGGCCAGAAGTAACCTGCTCATCGAATCTTTTGGGTTGTTTCCAACCTAGACAAATGACCGCCACAGGCTCCGGTATGGAAATCATTAAGCATGATAATGGCTTCCTCGTGAGTGAGACATCGGTGCAGGATGCAGTCTACACCTCACCGATACAACGTATCATCAAGTATGGTATAATTCTTAGCCTGATGGCATATGCTTCGATTCTCATCATGAGAAGCAGAGGTGGGTCACTTCAAAGTCTGGAGATAGATAAGTATATCTCCGTACCAAGGACCTGTAGAGGTGATCAATAACATATCTCCTCGGATAGGCGTCTCTTCGGGCCCAAGATCACTCGACTCAACCGGAATCTCCGAAATAAGTTCTATGAAGACTAGTGACTTTTTGGATTTTTCTAAAATGAAATCTAAGTCAAAATCCTAGAGGATGACTATCCATCTACTGATATTCCCACCTATTACCCGTCGTGTCAACATGTACTGGAATGGATTCATGATAGCAATGATGGTGGTTTTGCGAAACATAACATAATGACGGAACCGTTGAATAGCATGGACTGCTGTCAACGCAAGTTTTTTCGATATAAGAATAATTGAGTTCTGATCCTATGAGGCCTCGGCTCAGGTAACAAATCACATATTCTGTGAACAAGTCATCTTCCTAAACTAAGACCATGCCAATGGTTGACTCTGTTGCAGCCAGATATAATAAGAAATCCTTGTTATAGTTAGGTGGTCAGAGCAAAAGGGCAGTTGTGAGGGCATGTTTCAATGTGGCGAAAGAGCGTTGAGTGGCATTGTCCCAATAAAAAGGAACGTCTTTCTTAAGTAAGCACATAAATCCCTTGGTGATCTTGGCATAGTTAGCGATGAAGCGTCTTAAAAAATTCTCCTTGCCCTGTAGACTCTGAAGTTGAAGGATTGTGCGTGGGGGGGGAAACTGAATTATTGCCTCAACCTTCAGAGGATCAACCATGATCCCTGTTGTTGACACTATGAAACCTAAAAAACCTCCTGTTGTTACACAAAAGTTGCACTTGTTTGGATTCAAATGAATCCGTAAGTAGCGACAACGCTCAAAGATAAGTTGGAGGTGTGTGGGATGATCCGTTCTCTTGCAAGATCGAGATGCTAAATCATCTAAATAAGCCTCGACTATATGCTTGAGGTCATGGAAAGAAAAATACATGGCCCATTGAAAGGTGGATCCAACATTTTTGAGACCAAAAGGCATCTTACGATACGCAAATGTACCCCATGGATAGATGAAAGTTGTTTTGTGATGGTCTTCAGGTTTGATTTGTATTTGGTTATATCCCGAAAAACCGTCCATGAAAAAGAAGTCCTCGCAACCCGCACATTCATCAATTATCTAGTTGATGAATGGTGTGGGAAAATTGTCTTTGGGACATGCCTTATTCAAATCATGGAAGTCTTTACATACACGAGTCATGCCTTGTTTTTTATTGACCAACACAAAGTTTGACACCCATTGGATCAAATGGATAGGATAGATAAAACCGGCTTTTAGCATTTTCTCAACTTCAACCTTAATGGTTGCTTCTTTCTTGGGATTAATTAGACGAAGCTTCTGCCAGACAGGCTTGGCATCTATATAAGTTGTGATTTCATGTTCAACTATTTTTGGATCGATGCCTGGCATTTCCTCGTAAGACCAGGAAAAAATGTCATGGAATTCTTTAAATAGATCTATGTAGCTTTGAATCTCTCCGGGGGAGTAGTCATCTCCGACGAAAACATTCTCCATGAGGCAAAGGGTTCGGGAGATATTGATCGGTATGGTTTCAGCGATGGTTGCCATATTACCCTCAACATAGACCTCATGTGTAGCTAAGGGATTAATAGGACAAGACCTATCTCCAGTCATAGTCAAGGTGAATTCTCTGGCCTCGATTCTACTTAACTCTGGGAGGAAGTATGATCTCTGATAAAGATCATCCTAGGGTTTGTCCAGACTAGTAATTGCCTCAATTACTTCTTTGTCAGAGGGAAATACTAAGTCTAACAAATCGGTGTTAGCGAGAGAATCTTGAGCCCAAATAGGCTCTAGAAGCAAATCGAACTCTTGTGCAGGAGTTGGATGTGGGTTGGCTGAAGCTTGTTGGACTAAAGAGTACGCTACTTTAGCTGCGGACAAGGGAATGGACATGCCTGCATGCCCTGTCCCCTCCATCATGGACGATGGGGAAGGAAGTATCCATGGATCGGTGAAGTAATTCATGCAAAACAACAAAACTTGGAAAATCTCAACCTTATGGTGGTCGGATATGAACTTGACATCACCTTGAGGGGGTGGGTAATCGAAGGTACCCATCAAATATGGGCACAAACCAACCCCTACGTTGACTATGCTTGGTTGAGGATTATCAATCATTGGGACCGCAGACACTCCCAATTAAGGGTCAGATCTGGAGAAAGACAATTGATCAATGGTCACAATCCGGTCCTCGTGTGGAAACAACAAGACCAAGAAAACTGTAGCAACCACTTCTTGCATGGCATAAGTCCAAATCCTTCCTAACAAAAGATTTTATTCGAGAGATGCATCGACTACCTCTACCTCAACGCACACGGTCTTCCCTCCCAATTGCACCGGAAAAGAGAGAATGATACCATGTGGTCAGAACGACCGACCGTCGAAAGCAGTGAGAAGAGTGGGTGACAAAGACAAAATGGGTTGGCCAATGGCCTTCCAACATGCCAATGACATAACGCATGTCAAGGCACCCTCATCAACTACCGTGTGGAAAATATTTCGAGTAAAATTTTTCGTGGGGTGAGCCACTACTAGCTGAAACACTACATGGTATGGCAGACGAGGTTTTAAGTCGGTTGTATCTAGCATGATGGTACCCAGATGACAATTCTCGGTAGATCCTGGGGTGGTTAACAAATCTTTCCTCTGGGAAGGGCAACTTTGGAGGACCTCCAAAGTGGACATCGCACAAGGGGTTTGAGACAAATCTTCCACCACAGAATAGTTCTGGGTGACCCTTGCATTTGGGTTATGAGAATATTTTTTGAATGCACCTTTTGGGATGCGTGTCATTGTTTCTCTCAAAGTATTCTCAATCTGTAGAGGAAGAGATGGGAGTTCGGCTTCTTTTCCCTTCTCATAAGTGCTTGGTTTACTGTAGTCATGTGGTCTAGTGGATATGAAAGCATCACCCTTCATCATATATACATTCGTGGATGCGGGATTGTTTGAAGACGGAGAGGGTCCTTGACTTGCCCCTTCCACACTTGTAAAGGCATGGGTTAGGTTTTGTCCATGTTGAAATGGATTGGTTAACACAGCAGGTTGTTGTTGTGTCATGAACTTTTGGGCCTCTACAAGCCAAGGACATAGGTGGGTCGAGTGGTCTTCTACGCACAGGTTACATGGATACCTCACCTTCCATTTCTCAGTGTTGCCCCCGCTAGCATTATATGTGGGTTTCTTATCCCCCTTACCTTTATTTCGTTGTTTTTTCTTTCCTTAGGGCTGTTGGGTGGCCTTTGGGTTTGTCAATTTTACTGTGTGTACATTCGACATTTTAGTAGGGGGAGCAGCCAAAATAGTAGTTTGGATGGCCTCTGTGTGTTGTATAGACGATTGCTGCAACTGATTCATCAGTTGCTCAGCGGAATTTGTTTGTGTTGAACCAACAATACCATCGGCATGTGGTCCAGCTCTCTGTCTGGTTTTATTAAGTATTGAGCATGGTGCATCTGGCAAGATCTCGTATAATAAACTAGACTGAGAATAGATGAGCTCTCATGATGGTGTCTTCTTCGGAAAACACTCCTGAAGTTGTGACGTCTTTGGATAATTTTGTTACCAAAGACTTACAGAACCACTCAAGCAAGAATGTTGGTGGGAATGGTACCTTAATCAAACTTTTTCAACATCTCCATTCTCAGATGTGATCCGAGATATGGTTCGCTTTTGTCTGTGAGAAATTGGCAGCAATTATGTGCCAGTGTTCTATCTCACCGATAATTGGAAATGGTTTAGGAAGGCCATTTCCAATTCACCGAAGGAAGAGTATCTTGAGCGTTCGATCTCAATGTACCATTTCGTGGCACTCCCAACGAGAGTACCTTGAAACAATCACAATTGTATGGAGTCATATTTCAATGAGTTAGATGAGCACCAAAGGTGGAAGGTAGTTACATGATCGTCTGGATCTTTGTTAGGCTTGGCTTCAAACTTTGGTATGTCTGAAGGAAACTTCATCGGCATAGGAGGCCAACACAGATCGTGATAGATAGGTTCATTCAACAACCTTGTCAAATATGGAAAATGCAAGGTTGCCAAGAAAGGTAGTTTGGGTTGTTGGTGATAACCTGGGAACAAATTTCCTAGAGTTTGACTGGAACCAGGTTGCCAGGAAGAGTTCGGCGGCTGGCTTGGGTTCTGGTAAAAGCCATGGCCATGACTAGTGTATGGATTTTGAGTCTGAGGAGTGTTAAGCCC
The DNA here is from genome assembly GCA_032191745.1 of Picea mariana. NCBI lineage: Eukaryota > Viridiplantae > Streptophyta > Pinopsida > Pinales > Pinaceae > Picea > Picea mariana. The sequence continues at coordinate 11,344 of JASDQU010367870.1, forward strand.
TAATATTGGCTCATTACCCCTTAATTGGGGCATATTA
>JASDQU010367871.1:0-11503 GCA_032191745.1 Picea mariana
TGATGTCCAGATTGCTTTTCTACAAGGGCCTTGTAGGCCAAAAACTTGTCAAAAACTTCTCTCTTAAGTTTTAATAAGTAAACCCAAGTACGTCTGGAAAAGTCATCAATGAAAGTTAAGAAATACTTGGATGCAGAAAAATAAGGAGAAGAAAGTGGACCACACAAATCACTGTGAACAAGCTGCAAAGGACTCGAGGCATGCCAAGAGGCACATTTTTCAAAACTGTCCCGATGATGTTTTCCGAGAACACAACTAGCACAAACACCATCTCTACATGAAACAAGAGGAAGACCAGTCACCATATATTGATTACATAGTTGTTGCAATGTGCGATAGTTTAGATGACCAAACCGCTCATGCCAAAGTTTGCTCAAGTCATCGTTATAAGCAACAAAAACTGATGAAAAAGATGATGAACCAAAGTTGTCAAATTTGTACAACCTGGTAATATCATCAGGAATTCCAGTTGCAAGAACATGCTTAGGATATTTTAGATCCTTGATTACAACTTGGTGAGGTGAAAAATCTATGGTTTTACCTTCACCTAAATGAGTGATTTGATATACTGATAGAAGGTTACAAGAAAGACTTGGAACACATAATAAATTATTGAAATGACCATTTTCTACTGGAACTGTTCCAGATCCTTCAACACTAAGAGATCTATCATCACCAACAAATATTTTCTTGCCGTTACATTAATTTAGAGTGGAAAATATGGCTCTATCCTTAGCCATATGATAAGATGATCCAGAATCAATAAGCCACTCATCAGAAGTAGAAGTAGAAGTAGAAGTAGAATTGAAGGAGAAACCCAAAGCAAAAAGTGCATGTCCATGAGAAGAAGAAGAAGAAGTAGAATCAATACTGATATTGTGTTTCTTCATCGCTGCTTCTAAAGCTGCCATCTTCTTGAAACATTTGGACTCATCATGACCATATTTATCACAAAAGTTTCAATGTCGGTTAGTATACTTATTTTTATATTTTTCTCCTTTGTCACCATTAGGAGTTGAAGTTGTCTGAGTGGGTTTGGGACCCTTATGTTGTTTGTTGTTGTAGAGAGGATGTTGCTTCTTGGGATACTTGGGTGTATCTTTCTAATGGGAAACTAAGGCTTTGTTGGAGGTACCTGTAGTGTTGTTCACTCCAAGTTGTACAAGCTTATCTTCCTCTCTAATCAAAGAAGCACAAAAGGAATCAAGAGTGGGTTTTTCATAAGTTTTCCCTAGAGCCTCTCTCATGGCATAAAAGGTAGATACAAACATAGAATATGCACTACCTAGCTTAGAAAGAATAAGATAGATGCAACGCTCTTCCTCCATTTTTATCTTACATTCTTCACATAAAATTCTCAGTGTTTTAAACTTAGATAAATAGTCTCCAAGGAAAGAAAAATCACTTGGACTCAAGGTCAGTATTTGATTTTCTAACTGTTGTGCTTGAATAATATTGATTTTACCAAACACAGATTCAATCTTGTCCCAAGCTTCTTCGGGGTCATCAATTTCTTGAAGGTGGTACCTTAAATTAGGAGTGATGGACATTTCGATTATTCCTGGTGCTTCGTCATTCCTATTATCCCCACTTGGTTTTCTTATCAACATCAGTGGGTGCTTTTTCCTTTCCCAAGGTAATCTGGTACAAGCCTTTACTTCTTAATAAATCTTCCATATGAGATTTCCATTTGAAGTAGTTGTTGCTGGTAAGTAAGACATTACTTGTATAAGCCATATTAAATATGCAGATAATATGGATTTAAAAACTAAAATTGATAATTTGTATGGAAAGATCTCGAAAAATTATGCGGTTTAAAAAAAAACAGCATTGAAAACGGACTTCCGATGTGAGAGTTATGGCCTTTTAAAAAAAGGCATAAACGGTAACCAACTGACCACGTGATTGTGTAAGTTGCTTTATGAAGTGGCCCACTTTTATAAAGAGAAGTGGGGATCATTTTTACAATGAATTTTCTTTATAACAAAAAAGATGCATGAAAAATAAATAACTCTAAAATAAAATATTAAAGCTACTTATAGTGATTCACTTTTATATTTGAAGCGAAATACACTTTACAATTTTAGCATGAACTTAAAAAAAAAAAGTAACAAAAGAGAGACTTGAACTCAAGACCTCTTACTTAATAAGACAAATTTTAACCAAATGATCTAGCAAAACATATTTTAATTTTCAGAAAGAGGATTGTTGTTGTTGTTGGAGGGCGTGCTAAGAAAAAACTCTTTTCACACAAGAAAAAAAATTCGCTTCTTGATGACAACTAGGGTTAGATCTCGGTTAGCTTACCCGGAAGATGCACCTTTTCCTATCTGTTTATGATTTTCTGAGATCGCGCAAGGCATGGGGAAAAGAGCATACATAGATCTAAAAGAGTAGCAACCCAAAAATAAATAAAACAAAACCAAAATACTACTCTGCAAAAATTTTAAAAAATGCGTATTCAAGATTTATACCTCCAGATCTGATTGTAATGGTCGTATCTTGGGCAAACATAAACCTTTTCGAGTGAAACGAAAAGTGTTCCAGACTGAAACAAGTGATCTAGACGCAATGGAATAGTCCTCTCAGCCCAAAAATGTATGAAAATGACAGAAAATTGAGATGAGTCAACTCAGCTTCACGATCTCGATCTACAACAGGAGTGGGTCTTCAAACAGGCTTTGATACCATGTTCGAAAACACATGTATTCCAACAGAGGACGAACACCTTCAATAACCACTCACATAACCAGATCAAATATTAACACACCAATGTTTTCACGTGGTAAAACCCCTACGGGGAAACATCCATGGCCCCAACCAACATGACCACTTGGAGCAGTTTATTAATGCAAAGAAAAAGATTACAAAAAGATTTTACAAGAGAGTTTCTCACAATTGATCATCAGCAAATGACCCTCCATACTCTTTAAATAGAGATCATGGACCAATCGGGTGTTAATCCATGGATCAATGGACATTAAGATCGAGGAGAGTATGAACCGTCGGATCACTCTATGTCGGGAACATATCGTGACCGTTAGTTTTCCTAACTACAAATGCATACTAATGCATACTAAAGAAACACACTAGAAAACACACTTTTACCTAATGACACAATATACCATGTAGATCTTAACTAACTCCTAAGTGTCTAAATATCCTAACAAGAAAGAATTATTGCAGATTCCAGGTCCATCACTGTGATCCCAGTACACAATACATGAAAGGTTGGGGATCGTTTACAAGAAAGAGAGGATTGAAGCTGTGTTATAACTACAGAAGACTGGGACATCTTGCTAAGGAATGCCTTGGTATTGATCCTATTTCTCTTTGTTGTGAAGTTGTTTATCATGAAGTTTTGGATTTCCCTAGAATGATTGATAAAGTTGAAAAGATGAACTTGAGACAAGCAAACCATGAAGAAGGTCAAGAAACTAAGGTTATGTTAGAGAATCAGAAAGAATCATAGACTATATTATTACAGATGAAAGAACGATTGAATGATCACAGAGACATCAGTTTACCATAAATCTTAAAAGAAAAGCAGTGCATATAAACAAGAATAGGAGACTTTAACATAGATTGTGTTATGGATGAAGAAACACATGTGAATATCATGCCATAAAGTACTTGGGAAATTTTGGGAAAGTCGACTATGGTTCCTTCATTAGGAGGGATAGGATTGTTTAAAGGAAAGATGATAACCCTATGTGGAAGACTTACGCATGTACCTATTATTGCCCATGGGACATTGACTGAAGAAGACTTTGAGGTCATTAAGTTTGTTGAGAACAAATCTCCTTTTTCACTTTTGTTAGGAAAGACTTGGATTGAGAAAGATTAGATCTGGAGGAAAGGATAAGAGGAAGCCACAAAACAGAAAAAACATGAATTAAGGGACTTCATAGCTGAGAAAATAGAGCGACTAGTACAAGAAAAAGAGGCAAGTCAAAGAAACTGAGGGCCATAGACTTAGCTGTTGAAGTTGAAAGAACACAAGAAGGCTTAAAGAACCTATCCATGCAGGAGAGAAGAGAACCTACCCTAGAAGTAAAAAGAGAAGAGGTATTCCACTTGAACCCTTTGAAAGACCCTCAGTAGTGAGAAGTTACTATGCTAAGAGAAGATAAGAATACAAATGGAAAGAGGAACCCAGAGACTCAGATCACAGGAAAGAAGGCCAGAAAGATCAGTTAGAAGAAATAAAAGTTAGAAAAATTGCAGGAAGTTCCAGAGAGGACTTTGCAGAAGGAAGGCTTGCAGAACTTGAACCTCACCGGAATAGTAGAACAATGCAAAATAGAACTTCGACTTGGAGAAGCTATATGACCATTGGAGGCATCCCGATCGTTAGAATGACACTCTAGAATGGTTAGAAATACAATTATTGTGGAAAATATCGCCATTGGACCGATTGGGACAGCGCCATAACGGATGGAATCATATCGATTAAGGCATTTCGACCCATTGGAGGAATTTGTTACATCATTGCTTATTTAATCCGTTGAATGCCTCATGGGGACCACTTTTTGCAAAATGAGATTATCCAAGATAACAAAGAACTAATTGCTATCGCACTGTGATTTTGATACATCTCCACCCATTTTTCTTACCTTGAGTGTCTGTTTGCCTACCCGAGTGATTTGACTACGAGTGTGTATCTCGGGTGAATCTAGCGCAGTAGAGAAGTTTGTGGAGGAGATCCTAATATACCTTATGGCTGAGAATGTTATGTATGCATGAGTAAAATCCTCATCGACGCGAGGATTGAAAGCATCCACCTTGATTGGACGTCGATCTGGGCCATCCTGAACAATGAATGAGAAAAGAAGCAAGAACCGTGACAACCCGGCGAATGCGAAGCTAATCCAATCGGTCTTGCCCAACTACATCCTGCCTCTAGTTGGCGTAGTTAGTCATGAAAACGTCCCGCGTGACTTATAGTACACACTCATCACTGCGTACCTCCCGAAGGGGATACACAGAGTTGGACCATAGCTAGGATTGATCCCTAGTCTTAAGATCAATGACTTTAACCTAGGAGACATGTAGAATTATGCACTGCTCGCACCGCATAAGTACTTGAAAAAGATGACTGGAAAGAAACCGAAGATACTCCCCCAACCATGGATCAAGGAGATCACGAGGTCCACGATCGTCAACGTCATGAAGATACCCCACTTTGGCAGACATCAGGAGGTTAACACATGCATTAAAATCCTCCTGTCGTGATACCATGGAGGCTATCTATGGTTAGATAGGAGCGTGACTGTGGATCCGGTGTTGATCCACATGATCACTAGATTGAGCGTGCAAGGACCAGACCCTCACCAGTTCTATCCAGGGAAGGCTGCAGATTGCTCCCTGACACAACGAATAAAGGAAACCTATGACGATGTGAAGAAGGGGAAGTGGGGCTACAAGGTAGCCTCCATCCAAGATGGAGCAGTGCACCTAGCTTGTTATTTGATCATTGGCAAGCTCGTCAGGAAAGACCGACCAACGCAAGTTACAGGGTTCATCATCGACCTCGCAAGGAAGTGCATTGAAGGGATACAGATGAACTGGGTGAGCTACCTCATCAATGAGTTGGACAAGGACTTCTACGAAGCGCAGGACCAAGGCTATGAATTCCACTTTAGATGGTTACTCATTCTTATAGCATTTTTCGCTTGGGAGATGCCGGAGGTAGCGACATTCCTAGAAGTCGAGCCATCAGAACCACTAGCCGCGAGGTTCACCACCTTGTGGTATACAAACGATATGGTGAAGCAGTGGCAGTCGAATGTTTTCTTCCACACTTACTACTTACATCTCAGGTGGGCCATTGAATCCTTCCCCTAAATGACTTCGAATACACTCCATAGGTTCAAGCCACTCGTGAAGTTCCACGTAGACCGCCACTTTATATATATCACTGCATGTAGGGACGAAAACAAGGAGAAGTTGTCGTCTTACTACAAATTGATTGAGGAAGATATGGAGGAGATAACCAAGTAATGGCCTGCAAAATTCTTTGTACCAGTTGGAGATGCAGAAATATCTAACTCCAACCTCATATTAAGTCATGTGGTCACCAGGATTGAGTATGATAGATTGATTAGTGCTAAGAAAAAGAAAAAGAAGGAAGAAGTTCAGGAGATAAACAACACATCGGAGGAAACTGTTCCTGAATCACCTGGAGGAGGAGGAAGTGACGAAGTAAACCAATAAGAGGGAGGGGAAGAAGAAAAGAAAGAAGAGGGTGAAGTGACACCTCCAAAATATCCCCTTACAGAGGCTGAGACATCAAAGAAAAGGAAGGTTTCTATGAAGAAACCCTCAACGTGAAAGAAGTCACGAGCCAATAAGCCTCAGTCACAGAATGTACTCATAGTGGATGATATTGAAATCATCATCACAACTATAGCAACTGCTTCAGAGGATATATTGCAGTGAAATAAAGCAAAGAAAGAGACAATGTATGACAGGATCGAGGCAGAGATGAAGGGGGTACAACAAGCTCTTTATTCGAGTCACGCAGTGTCTACTGCACCATCATCATCAAAAAATATAGAGTTGGGGGATGATCCCACCCAAATGAGAAGGATAGAATATGCTACAGAGGCTCACCTTCATCGAGTACAGGAAGAAAAAGAGTAGGCCACAGAGGCATTGAATCAAGCAAAAGAGGAATCCCTAGAGCAACGTCGGGTTGCACAACAAGAGAAAGATGAACTTAGAGAAAAGTTTGAAGAAGACAGAAAGCAGATCTAGAAAGAGAAAGACCAGCTGCTCATGGAGTAGATGATGGTTAGAGAGGCAATAAATAGAAATATTAGAGAGCCAAGTGGAGAAGCTCGTTGAGGCCATTCAACAACTTCAAGAAAGAGTAGCAGAGCTAGACCTACAAGTAGTTCCTAGCACCCTGCAATAAGTAAGATATCATAGGGAAGAAACTTCCAGGAGCGCAGTAGAAAGAATCAGGAAGTTGGCCTCAGAATGCAAGGAACTCAGTAACCGAATTGCACAGACCTATGAGTGTTGTGTAGAAAACCCATAGTTGAGGATATTGGAGGCACAACTCCAGGAAGAGAAGCAATAGGCATCGACAGTGCAAGCACAACTGAAGAATCTTACGACCGTTGAGAATATGAAGAGATCATAGGAGAAGCGAGTAGTTCAATAGCAGGTCACTATTATCCCGAGCAGAGTGATGGAGGTGACATAGTGAATCCAGTCGATGCAGGACAAAGCCTGCACCCTCTTTGAAGAAATCAAGGGACAAGGATCACAGCTGGAACAGGTGGTCGCAGCAGTGGAACAACGCTTGGAAAGGCATGTCACCGAGCAAGTCATTCAGGAGTTAGTTGAGCAGGAGGCTCTAGCGAAGAAACAAGTTGAGGCATCTTGAGCTAAGCTCAAGGCCTTCGAAGTAATATTTCCCAGATCAGAGTGACTCGGGACAATTCATAGGTGAGTGTTGGGGGCTTGTCGAACCTCAACCAATTTTTGGGAGAATGTTGGTCATGTTTGACCATTTTTGGGACTTCGACAGGCTAGTCGAAGATGGAGCACCCAGGCGAAGTAGAGATCGTGGGATCTCACCCTTTTTGTGGGATTTTTGGGTTTTAGGGTTTATGTAATGGGTATGGGATGTCGGCCCATGGGTTTACCCATTCTTAGGCCTCTTTTGTATTGTATAAATAAGTATCTAGGCGATGTAATAAGGGGTCGATGGCTTAGTTCTAATATTAGCTATGTGCAAGAAGACATGTTAAGGCTTGCAGAGCTAAGTGCAAGCATTTTGTAAGTACTTTGTGCACAGACTGTGTAAGGCTTTGTGCTTTGATCTAACTCGGGGAAGGAGGATCTCATGAGGTGTGTGTAGATCTCCTATCCTATGCTGAGTTGGATTTATGGCTTGGTGCTTGCAAGGAGATTGAAGAGACTAATAAAGAAGAGAAGAAGATTTGGTGGACATATCCCCACACTGGGGTGAACCACGTATATCCTGTGTTATTGTGCTTTGTGAAATGATATTTATGGTGTTTATGCACTTATTTTCTTGATATATATGCATGATAGGTAGATCCAAGGATTCTTAGTGCTTTATGATGTGAATGAATGCCAGATCTATTCTAATGATCTATGCTAAATGATTATATGTACTTAGATATTGATTAATAATGCGTTGTTCTGTAATCAGGGTTTGACTTGGGATGTGAATAAGGGTTAAAGACTAATGAATGTTAATTTCTAAGTTCTTTGTTAAGCATTTTGATCATAGATATGTGTCCCAGCTAGGTTGTAGACACCTGAGTCCTGCAACCTCCCCTGCCTCTACCTTGGGTGAGTCTTCATCTACTTCACAGGTGTTGCCGAAAGGGTCGTTAGTTAGGGTTTTGTTGGTGCGTTGAACCCTGGGTCTGCCAATGTGCCAACAATGGAGGTTGGAAATGAGTCACTAAGTGGAGTTATAATTAAATAACTCAATATTAACTCCATGTCAATATCCCTAAATTTAAGGAAAACTCCCCCAAAACAAGGAAAGTATCTCCTACCCTCTCTAGAAAGTCAAATCAAGTGAGGAAAAATGCATTGGGGTGCATTAACCAAGGTCTAGGTGCCTAAGACAAGTAATACACCAAGGGAAGTTAGGATTATGCTCTAACACCCCCACTTAAGCCTCATAAAATAGGGAAAGAGGGAAAACCTCATGGGAAACCCCCCCCAAAAAGGAGGACATAAAAAAATGCTAAGTAAATTGTGAGAGTCTGCCCAACTGTCTCTACCACAACCAAAAGATCTGTCAAGTCAGAGAATTTCTTCTTAGTGAAGGATTTGGTGAAGATGTCTGCAGCCTGCTGCTCAGTGGGGCAACACTACAGTGAAATCAATCGATCATGAACATACCCCTGTGGCTGATACATATATATATCCTCCTTCATATCTCTATGAAGTAAAGCACTCTTGACATCCATGTGATGGACTTCTAGTATCGAGAAGTCGCAATGGACAAAACTAGCCTGATGGAGTCCATTTTTGCAACTGATGCAAAAGTATCAGTAACCTGAGAGTAACCTTTAGCAACGAGATGAGATTTATACTTACTAATATCACCATTTTCATCCATCTTTGTCTGAAATGTCCATCTGCATCAAACAATCTTTCTTCCTTTCGGAAGTGGAACCAAATCCCAGGTTTGGTTCTCCATGAGAGCACTGTACTCCTCATCCATAGCAGCTTCCCATAAGGGGTTTCCCATGGCCTCTGTATATGAATGTGGATATTATCAAAGTGACATACATCAATGTATGGGAAGAAACTTCTCTGTGGAAGACAAGGCAGTGGGGGCCTCAAAAAACTGTGATCTAGTCCTCCTCGGATCTGTTGGATTGCCGACTAGTTCACCAGCATAATGCAAAGCCTTTTTGGCCTAGACTGGTAGGGGATCTAGACCAGAAATGAAATTCTCATCAAACTATGAATATGATCCAAATACATTCTCATCATCATTATTTTAAGTTCTCAAATGAGCATCAAAACCCTCTTCAATTGTTTCATCCAAAAAATCCCCGACAGGCTGATCTGAAACTGCATGTAGTGGACCCTCTTCAAACTTCACACTTTGAAAGTACTTGTAATTATGATGCAAAAATATATTTTTCCATAACTTGATCTCTTCATTAGTATGAGTAAAAAATTATGTACATAAATATTTGGGAATTAAATGAGAGAAGGAATACAACCGAGAGAGATGACCTGCAACACCATGAGCTACCCGGGACCTTGTTTTTAAGTTTGAAATATCCACTGAGTCTGGATAGAATTCAACCTTTTTTATAGAACCTGAAAGTGTGATATGATATATGGAAAGGAATTTCATGGAAAGAGAGGGAAAATGAAACACATTATCAAAATATCCCCCTTCTAAAGAAACTATGCCTTCACGACATACCTCAACCCATGTGTCGTCTCCCATGAGAATAGAAGGTTCGTGCACTCTTCGATGGAAGAGAATGATTCTTTCTTTGAAGCCATATGATTCTAAGAACCTGAATCAAGGATACAAGTGTATGGGGATGATTTTAAAGCCATCAAAGCATGACGATTGTGATATTTTCCCCTTCCTTCAATTGGTTTTTATTCATCCTTCTTCCTTGCATTTGTCGAGACTATGAGATTGTTTTGCTGTAGCATCTTCGCCATCTCATATATATTTTTACTCATACAAGAATATTCAATATGATAACCTTTTTGAAAATAGATTCATTTAGATATTTCCTCTTTCTTCTTCCCTTTGTGATCTAAATAAGATTCATCTACCGGTTTCGAGAACTTTTCCTTTCTAGCCTTGGGGTTTTTTCCTTTCCCCTTTTTCCGATCTTTGAAATTCGGCTTTCTTGCTTCGCTTTATGAAAGATAATGATCTATAGAGCCCTTTATGGAGCCCATGGAAACTATTTTTTCCTTCTCTTGAGTTAGTGCTTCAATAAAATCATCTAAAGAGGGAATTTTCCACTTCGGAGTTGTTAATTTTGAAGCGTGAAACAAGGAAACAAAAACTGAATAATCAGGACCTAGTTTTGAGAGAATGGAAAGGATGAGCTACTCATATTTTTTCACTACTTTGAAATATTTAATATGAACTAAAAGAGATTTGAATTTTTAAAAATACTCTTGTAAAGAATCAAATTTGACGGATTCAAACCTATGAGCTCGTTATCCAAACTGTAGGTTTGAAGTTCATCCTATTTATCAAACAACTCTTCCAACTTGGTCCAGACCCCATTGGGGGATGATCCGGTGTTGAAATGGAACATCAAGTCTCTTGACATGGAGAGACATATCAGCTCAAAGGCTTCATCCATTTTATTGAAATACTTTTCCTTCTCCACAACATTCGTTGGCTCAATTTCCGTACCCATTGTTATCTGGTAGAGACCTTTGCTTCGGAGAGAAAGGGTGATATCGAATTTCCATTCAAAGTAGTTGAATGGAGTTAGGACAAAATTATTAGGCTGAAGGTGTCGATCCATTGATTTTTGTTTCCTCCTCTGATGATCTTTGTTAAGGTCCTAACCCACACATAGGTAGATCAATGTATTCGGATGTAATAAAGGTCAATATTAATAAGACCTTTCAATAAAATAGAATAAGGCGGATGTAAGAATACCTAATGGAAGCTTCCGCTTCTAGAAGGATCTTCCTCTAGATGCTTCTTTTTAGTATAAATAGGAGTCGAGGGTATGATAACCCTAGCTTGGATATTATTGTAACAAAGCACTGCTCGATTGGAGGTTGCCCCCTCGAAGAGGCCTGTGAACATTGCTATCTGATTCAAAGTGCTATTTCTGTTGCTATTTCGTATATCATTTCTGTGTATTGTGAAGATTATGCTGGATATTTTACTGTTATTCTGTCTTTTCTAGCATTTCGTTTCTGTTCTGCATATTTTATATATCTGGTATCTTGCAAGTGGTATCAGAGCACTTTCCTTGGCAGAAATTGTGGGTAA
>JASDQU010367876.1:0-11503 GCA_032191745.1 Picea mariana
TTCCATCCGGGGTTGCCCCCCCTAACAGAAATCTTCCTGAAACTGATCTCCCAACCTGAATTGTCTTATTTATGGTGCTTCCTCATGTACATCTAAGACATATAAGATAAGCATTCAAAAGAATTCATTTTGGAGTATAAATTACTCCTAGTCTCTATCGAAGATACTCAAAGGCTTCTCGTGGAAGCGGTTTTGTAAAGATGTCTGCCACTTGTTTTTTTGTGCCCACATATTCAACTATGATTTTATTCTCTGCAACATGTTCTCGTAGAAAGTGATACTTGATTGGAATGTGCTTCGTCTTGGAGTGCATCACCGGGTTATTTGAGATACTGATGGAACTTGTATTATCACAATAGATTGGAATGGGCTCATCATACTTAGCCCATATATCTGTCAGAGTTTGTTTCATCCATAGAACTTGTGTACAACATGTTTCTTTTGAAATATACTCTGCCTCGGCTATAGATAAGGATATTGCTGATTGTTTCTTGCTTAACCATGATACTAAACACTCACCCAAGTAGAACATTGCTCCACTGGTGCTTTGTCAGTCATCAATGCAACCTGCCCAATCTGCATCTGTGTAGGAAATAAGTGATAGATCCTTTCCTTTTGGATACCATAATCCAAACTCTTTTGTTTCTTTGAGATATCTGAAAATCCTCTTCACTACTAATACATGTGACTCCTTTGGTGCTGCTTGAAATCATGCCACCTGTCCAACTGCCTGCATTACATCTAGTCTGGATGTTGTCACATATAGTAAGCTACCAATCATTGACCTGTATTTCCTCTGGTCTATAGACTTTGAATAATCATCTTTGCTCAGCTTGCAACTGGTTTTCACAGGAGTGGTAATTGGTTTTCAACATTCAATTCCGAACCTCTTTAACATTTCTCTGATATACTTAGTTTGAGAAATAAAAATTCCCTGGTTGCTTTGACGTATCTGAATACCCAAAAAGAAGGATAGTTCTGCAAGTAATGACATTTCAAATTCATTATCCGTATCCTTTGCAAATTTCTGGCTTAACTTGTCATTAGTACTTCCAAAACAATATCATCAAAATAAATTTCAATTAATAAAATACTACCTTGAGTTATCTTGATGTGGAGGTTGCTGTTTGCACTTCCTTTCCATAGATCGTAGGGAGTTTTGTCATTATTGTTTCTGAGCATTACTCTGTTTTGAATCTGAACTGTTGTAAGCACTACATGTGTCCAAAAAAATATCTGTCAATTTGGAATCCATTAGCATTGTTCGAGCCATTTGTTGCGTAATTATCATTCATTATGGTCATGTTCCTTTGTCTATGAACCACTCTCTAACCCAATCTATGAATCCACTGTCATATATCTGTCCAAACCTGTTAAGTGTTCTTACAAATCCATCTCTTTCCATACTGTCCAAGACTCTACTTACGCAACTGTCCATAATGCTAACCCATTTATCACTATACTATCATGAAGTCTTGATTAATATATCAAACTGTACTTCTGCTAAATGATTGCTCTGAATCTGTCTTTTCAAACCCTGCAACATGTTCAAAGGATGGTTCTTTGGTCTGTCACAGTTATCGCATAGGCTCTCCCTGTCTAATATTCATATTACCTGGGAGTCTCTAAGTTGGATGGCTCAAAACAATTATTGCTCTGATGTGTATTCATTATCATCTTCATTGGTAGATTCATCATCATCTTCATTGGTAGATTCATTATCTCTTTGAGCTCTGACTTCTTTCTTTCTGTTTTTTTGAGTGCTTAACACACCCTAAAAGTTCTGTGACCACTTCCTTTTGGGTACCACCTTGTCTTCTACCTTGGATTGTTTTCACCATGGTTTGAACCTGATAACCTTCTTATCTGATATGTTTCATATCCGAGTTTCTCTTGATTATATTAAGAACCATATTGAGAAACACCATGACTGATCAAGGAACCAGTGACCCAAATTTCTCCCAGCTTACTTGAGAAGTTTGACATTGGTGAAACATTAAGGTAGCAAAAATTGTATGGGAATTCAAAGAAGCAGAGTGCCGACATTCTTCAGCGTCGACCGATAAGAGTATCTCTTTTACGAATATAGCCTCCAAAAATATTTCACTGAAGGCCAATTCTTTCAACTTAGGCAGAAAAGTGCGATTGTAAGCACCACACATAGATAAAAGAAACACTCTCGACTGCCGAACTCTGGAAACAAGTTTGGTATCATTGAGAGGGAACTAATTAATTGCTCCAATGATTCTCGGTATCGAAAAATATGACATCTAGTATTTTATCAAAAAAATCTCGATACAAGTGAAATTCCAAGAATGAATTTTATCCACTAGCCGAATATCCTTCCATGATTAAATTTTTTTAATAACCAAAATCAATAATCCCACGGAGGTAGTAATTGATATCAAATTTTTACAAAGAAAAACATTAACAAACTCATGACGTAATAACAATGATTCCAAAAGATCTAATATTTTATGCAAAATATTTAAAGAAAAATACATGTTTGATTCATAGCATGATACTTTTAAACTTTTTCTTTATATACAATCAAAAACCTCTACTAGGCTTAGTTTACATACGAATAGACAGACCCGAGGACTCGGTTAACCTGCCCGGTCGCCGTGAGATTAAAAAATTTTACAAAGAAGAAAGACAAAGAGGTGTTAAGCCAAACTTCCAGGAACACAGGGTGAGAACCCACTAACTACGTATCTCTTATTCTTTGGTCCTCTCTCAGGTTGCCTTTCGCACTTTGTGGTGTCTTATGCTCTGTTGTCGTCTCCATCCACTATGCCTCACGTAACTCCACGATTGTGTCTTGTGCTTCCCGAAGTTGTCTCTGCATTCAAACGGTGCTCCCCGTGCAACCTTGCAGTAGTGGTATCCTCTGGGTTCTTTCTGCCAAATGACATCGCAGTTCCCTATTCTCTTGGTAAAGCTCAGCTATTACAAATTGAGCCTACTCTAGTTGTTGAGCGGAATTTTCGACAGAAGCACACGACTCTTCGGCCCTACCCTTTATTCTTCTGCCTCCTTTGCCAACTGTCTCGACCAACTTCGAATGATCAGTAGGCATTACAGACTCCTCAAGGGTTGGAAATGCACTCAGTTCGGACTTGGGGTGGTCCCCCTCTCCTTCTTGACTTTTCTTCTTAGGCCTTCCTCTTCTCCGTGGTTTCAGTCCCGGAGAAGGCGCAATCTCCAACGTTTTTCTCCCGGACGTAATTGTAATGACCCCAATCTCGTGTTTGGACGTTGATGCTACCTCCGGGCAAATAGTTGTACCTCTCTAAGCCCACAATAAGGAGTCCCAGGTGCACTAGGGATGAGACCTCGCACTCCGACTGCCTCGTGGACCTCATCCCATGTTTGAAGGAGATCTCATAATCGAAAATCGTAAGAGACTCAAGGAGTCCACAGATGAAAAAGGATTACTCAATTGGACATCGCTAAGATGAACTTACTAAACCAGATCCCCAGGGAATATGAGCTTGGCATATAAGAAGGATTTCTCTAAAATCTCCTGGATTTATAGGGAAATCAAAGAGAGACACTAGGCTCACCAACATAATGCCCATGCCTCATGACATGATGCTTTAAAAATTTTGGCACACCGTAGCTAATCGACGGATGCGATCTAGAACATGAAAGTGTCGTCGATTGGGGTTGCAGGAAAGCATGCAGTGCGATCCTTTCAATCATTTTGAACTTCCGAACCTTCCTTATTTATAAATGACGCTTGGCAGGCTTGGTGGTATGAGTTTCAAAGGCATTTAACGACCTTCTTTGTATGATATCCGACCTCTCGGGAGAAAACACACGCATAATTCGCCCTCGATGCCCTTTTTCCCAAACGTCAAGTAATTACTGTGATAATTATATATTCATGTCTATCGTACTTGATTGGCCACACTACAACACGTTGAGGTGCTCATTAATACCAAAGAGGAGCGACAGTTTCATAGGTCACTTGAAGGAAGCATTTTGGATCACGTAAGTATTAAAAATGACTGAGACTAGCAAGTTGCACAGGTACATGTTGATCTTTTGTTTATTTATGTCAGATCATGGGTTGCTTGATCACTAAAATACTTTTGTTTAATTGTAGGGATAACCTTCTCGATCATCAACTAGAGTCTGTCATGTGATCCCGTCGAAGAATTGAAAGAATCACCGAAGCGACAAAGTATGTCGATCTCCCGATTTCAGCATCTCGATATTAATCGACCTAAGCGGAATGATCAAGATGTGCACCGAAAAAATGCATCATAGGCCGAAGAATGTGAAAAGGTCACCGATGCAAAGCCTGAGAAAGTACAATAGTTCGTAGGACATCCAATCAAAGCAAGAGCCATACTTCAGAAGTTGAACTTCAGCCTTGCAAAATATCGGGCACACGCAACAGACATCAGGGGAATCTATGCGGCTCCAATGGAATAACGTAGGTTTCCATGGGCCAACACCTATGAAGAAATCTTTATTAGATGGTCTGATTATGAAAGAGTCCACCCTTTCAAGAAACAACTCAGGTGGACTGTTGAAAGATTGTTAGATGATGATGCCACGTGGCGATTCTTGATTAGCTCAAATTGTATTTTACCGGTAATTATTGTTAAGACTTTATATTATAAATAGGAACATCGACCGATGTTCAAAGGGTCGATGGTTGTTGTAAGAACTCTTTTCTTTTGGTTGTTGATAATTATTTTGAGACTGCTATGAATTAATAAGTCCTTCTAGACCAGAGACGAGCTATTTTCATCGGATGTATGTGATTGGAGTTGAAGAAGAATTACTTCCTTTTTTGTTCCATGAATGTTGCAGTAAATGAGTAAGAGAAATTAATTTTTTTGTCAAGTTATCTGGTACAATGTTTTGATGTTCCTTTCTTTAAATGATGAAAGAAATCATTGTGCTTCTATGTGATGAGTGTCTTGGTAGACGAATTATTTTGTTTACCATGACATTGATTACAGTTTTGTTTCTTTCTCTATGCTAAGTAGTTTACCTCAACTATGTTATGAATGTCTCGGTAGATGAATTATTTTTCTTACCCTGATCTTGATCATATATGCATATTCTTTCTGTTAAGTAGTTTTCTCAGACAACAGTTGGATGCTCTTTTGGTTAAAGTATTATTACTAAGCCCTTTGACATAGGATCGTTGTCTGCATGTTCAAGTAGCAGGTTATCCCAAGATCGACCCCTTCCCAATACTTAAAACTCTTGTCCTATATTTGTCAAGTTGGTTTATACTGGGTTGCATCTCTTGTACCTGCCCCACCTAAGAGAAAATATAGAAAAAAATGTCTTACCCCGAAGGAAGAGCATTCACCAGAAAACACAAAAGCTCATCGATAATTTGGCTAGATTGTAAGATCTAGAGAACCATTCCACTCCAAACATTGTAGAGTCTAATTGGTCCTCGATGGTGGGTTTGGTTCCTGCTATTGAATCAGGGGATTTAAGCCCCATCAACAGAATTGGCGCTAGAAGGAGGTCATGAGAATGAATGGTTGAATATGTAAGTTATATGATATTTTGAACAACCTATATATTTGTAATGACCCACATGCATGGCTAGTCATCCAACAGACAACCCGCCTTTACCGAGTACTCCCGAAGAGGATAAATCACCCAACTTTGAGGAAGGATATATTCACCCTGAAATACCTTATGCCCTCCCTCACGACAAAGTGAATCAGTTTAGAAGGATTACCAGAGCCTACGCCCGACAAATCAGTGCATTGCCCTTCACCCCCATCCTCCCTCGAAGAAAACAACAAAGCAGACTAGTAGTCAGCACTCCCGACGAATTTTTTGTACACTTTGTCGAAGAGTTAATAGAGTTCACGATCACAAAAATCCAAGAACCTCTTGACCTCATACTCGAGATGTCAGTTGGCGACATCTCCGAACCTAACGATCTTTTAGAAGAGGAAGAGCCTGACTCTGACTTCGAAGATATGGAAGAGAAAAATGGTCGCGAGGAGGAGACGGAAGTTCCACTTCAATACAAGCAACCTTGGTTGTCCGGGGATGCCATGGTCATCCCTGGACAAGTACACAATCTCCCTCGGCACCCACAAAAGTTGCTTCCCAAGTATGATCCTGAAACCTCAGGATTTCTTGAAGATCATATCAAGAAGTTCATACTCGCGATCAGTATTATGAATGTTCAACATGAAGACGTGGTATGTAGAATTTTCCCCTACACATTTGAGAACTCAGCTTCCACTTGGTATTTTAACTTGCCAGTAGGATCCATAACCAGCTGGACTAAGTTCCAAAATGATTTCCTAGAAAAATTTGCTGAAGAAACTACCACAGGAGCCCTTATGGCCAAATTATTCACAACCACCATGACCCCAAAGGAAAGGATCAAAGATTTCAATCAAAGATTCACGACTATCCTAAACAAATTTCAGCCTGCGGAAAAACCAGCTTAAGAGTTGCAAATCGAGGTCTATGCCAACGCGGTTTCGGCCTCTATTTCCATGTTCGTTAAAAGAGCCACTAAGAAAACCCTCGTGGAGAATTTTGAAGAGGCCAAGATGATAAGTTCCATATGAAATGGTGTAAAGAAGGCCAAGCATCTCTAGTGAGAAAAGAAATCCATCCCCCACCCCAGGAAAGGACTCCTCTTGACTAGACCGTCGGGGAAGCCGACTGGACCAACTCTCGATAAGGGTAATGGAGATATAGAAGACATGCAACGCATGGTCAAGAAACTATCAAATGAGATTATAGATATGAAAAGAAATGCGGGTGAGGGAAACCAAGGCCAAAGACCCTATAAGACTTTCTTTAAAAGAAACCAGCCTTTCAAAGCAATTGAACCTCCCCCGACCAACATAAACATTGACTTAGGGAATGTCACATCTAATTATTTCTGTACATACCACTAAGAGAACCACTCAGAAAGGGAATGTACTCAGTGGGTCCACGCCATGAATTTAATGACCAATCATTTTCTGGGTGAAGTCTCTCTGACCGAACCATCCAGCAGTTCGGCCTTTAACATTGTCGATCAGGAAGAGGTTGATCCACCACAAGACACAGCCATGCTGATATGGGATCCCGACGTGATCGCGTCTTCAGATGATCTGTTTAAACCTCAGGCACCACCCGCAGAGATATCAATGGTACCGACATGTAGTAAGGGTCAACCTGACCCAAAAGATATCGATGCCACCCATGTCTCACAAAGTAAATTAACTCCTGATCGCCCGAGAATGCCTTTCGCTCCTAGTAAAAAGACTATAAGTATCCATACTCATGATTATCCTAAATTAGATTACAATGTAGTAGAAGATTTGAAGAAGTTGAAAGCTAATGTATCAGTTATGGACATATGTAGAATCCCTCAGCAGAAAGACCTTTTGTTGCAAGCTCTAAGTTCGGTAGAAAACCTGACCACCGACGATGGTCAGGAGAAGAATCTACCCCCTACAGATTTGGCAAGAAAACCAACGATAAACACCTAATTAGAAGGTAGGAAGGAGAGGCCTTTTGTACTACCTTTCCTTTTAATGTTCGAAGTCTTCAACAGGAATCTCCACAACTATCTGGTAGACTCAGGGGCATCTTCCAATGTCATGCCCTTGGCTGTTTGTAACAAATTAGGTGTTGTCCCTCTAAAAAGTGATAAGCATGTCATACAACTGGACAGGACCCAAGTCAAAGTCATGGGGGAACTCAAATATGTGATGATCAGGGTAGCCACTCATCCTAATTTAGTGCAGGTGATTGACATCATTGTGGTGGATATCCCTGAGGCATATGGGCTATTATTGAGTCACGATTGGTCATAAAAACTAAACGGATAATTCTGCACAGACTGGGAACACCTTTGGCTACCGCTGAAGGGATATAAGAGCATGATTAGAATCGATAGGGAAAGATATCTTAAACATATGGTCACTGACCTGGAAACCCTGAATGAACCAACCTCTACTGATTTTCCCATACTAGGGAATTATTCTTGTGATTCTCACTTTGGAAATTTTTCTCCTCTCCTGTCCAAGGTTTCACTTACCCAAAGCTCTGAGATGATCTTTCAAGAAGAATTCCTGATGCCAATGGAAGATTCTCCCTTTTGTCAAGACCTAGTGTTAGGTCTTCCGGAAGAAAAGATCGAAGAGAGGAACACTGATTGGAATGAAAATCATCGCTTGCAAATTTGGACCCTTTATTTTGATGGATCCAAGTCACAAGAGGGTTCGGGAGCAGGGTGCATCCTCATTGATCAAAAGGGTAAACACCATTTCTTGTCTTGTAGATTAGAATTCGAGTGCACCAACAACATTGTCGAGTATGGAGCCTTGGTACAAGGGTTAAAGAAAGCCATAGATATTAATGTTAAGGAATTAAAGGTGTTCAGAGACTTGGAAATCATTATTAAACAAGTAAGAAACACTATACACTACAACTCCCCTCATCTTAAGAAATACCAGCAGGAGGTGCAGAGGCTGATAGAACACTTTGAAGCTTTCAATATCACTATGATCCCCAAAGCGAAGAACATCCTTGTTGACTCCTTAACCACCAATGCTTCAAGACTCTCGCCTTTAGAAGATTACGAAGCCTCTTGATTCACTGTGGAGTTGCTCAACAAGCCATCGGTACCTAATAATATCTCTAATTGGAAAGTCTTTGAGGGGGACAAACAGATCATAAGCTTCTTGACTAATCAAGACAACTTCATAGACCTCGCTATTGACGATGAAGAGTTACAAGAGAAACTAACGGAAACCAGTCCTCGGGAGGGTCAACACATGGATAAACCGAAGGTTCACACAATTCCAAAAGGGATAGAAAATATAGAGAATTTGTTTGATCTAAAGGAATGATTCAAAGGACCTAAAAATGCAAAGATTGGTAGCACCTGCCCCCTCCACGAAACTATAAATCTTGGAACCCCAGACAACCCAAAGTATGTAAATCTTGGCAAAACGATATCTAAAGAGGAGAGGAAAGCCTACCTCAAATTATTCAAACAATACTAGGATGTGTTCTCCTGGTCCTATAAAGATTTGAAAATGTATGATACCCATATCATTCAACACACCATCCTGTTGAAACCTGAAGTCAAACCTTTTCAACAGAAGCTCCAAAAGTACCACCCATCTTTGGAACCCCTAATGTAACAAGAGTTAAGGAAGATTTTAGATGCGAAGATAATTTTCCAAGTTAGACATTTCACCTGGGTAGCGAACCTTGTTCTAGTAAGAAAAACGTCAGGAGAAATCTGATTATGTGTAGACTTTCGGAATCTCAGCAGAGCTTCAGAAAAGGAAAATTATCCCATCTCGCCAATGGAGCAACTCCTACAGACTATGTCAGGCTCATAAATTTTCTCCCTTATAGATGATTTCTCAGGATACAACCAAGTGTTGGTTTAAGAGGAAGACTGATTAAAAACTACCTTCTAGACCAAATGGGGAGACTTCACTTATAAACACATGCCTTTCAACTTGATTAATGCAAGAGTGAACTTTCAAAGGGCAATGGACTTGGTGTTTTAGGGACTTATAGGTAAGTGCATGGTAGTGTTTTTAGATGACGTAACGGTGTATTTGAAGAATAGGGAGGAACACATCCAACACTTAACTCAGATTTTTGAAAGATGCTGAAAATACGGTATATCACTCATTCCTAAGAAAACTATCTTCAGTGTTGAAGAAGGTAAGTTGTTCGGTCATATTATATCTCAAGTGGGAATTCACATAGATCCTGAAAGGATTAAAGCCATATCTCAACTCCATCTACCCCATAACAAGAAGGCTATGCAGTCTTTTTTCGGGAAAATTAATTTTGTAAGGAAATTCACCCCCGACTTCGTCGAAATCATCAGACCCTTACAAAAATGGATTTTCAAAGATTCCAAGTTTAAGTGGGATGATGAACGAAAAGACTCTTTCAACAATATCAAAGTTGCCATATCCTGGGCCCCGGTATTGCGAAGTCTCGATTTCAATAGAGACTTTAACCTTTATACTTTCGCCTCTAACCAATCGCTAGCTTCGATTTTGATTCAGAAGGACGACGACAACAATGAAGCCCTGATGTCATTCATGAGCACCAACCTTCAAGGATCTAAGCTCAATTATCCCACCATAGACAAGCAGACCTATGCGGTCTATAAAATAGTAAATCATTTTAGGTCATACATCGTCAATAATTACACTAAGGTGATTGTGCCACACCCCATAGTCTGATCCTTGTTTACCCAACAAGAAGTGGGAGAAAGAAGAGGGAACTAGATGGCAGTAGTCCAGGAATTTGATCTAGATATAAAACCCGCCAAGTTAGTAAAAGGAAAAGGTTTGTGCAAGCTCAGAGCCGAAGCTCAAGATCAAGCAAACCAAGATCCAGGGTGAGATAATGAAATAGCACTATGGTGTGGTGAAGCAGCATACATTTCGTCGGGACCAGACTCCTGGTATAAGGATTTGGCTCATCTATTACATCATGGGACTTGTCCCGAAAACCTCAACCACAGAGAAAGGAGAGCCCTCCGATTAAAATCTGCACAATATCACCTCATAAATTTGGTACTCTTTTGGATCAACTATGACAGGGTATTACTGAGATGTCTCAAACGCGAAGACGCCGATAAAGTGCTAAAAGAACTCCATGATGGCCCCGCTGGGGGAAATTTTGCAGGGAACACGACCACTCATAAGGTTTTGAGAGTTGGCTATTATCGGCCCACTTTGTTCAAATATGCTCATGCTTACACCAAGAATTGTAAGACTTGTCAAATAAGTGTTAGCAAGGAGAGAAGGGCAGCAATACCACTTCATCCTGTAACCATCTCTAGACCGTTTGAGCAGTGGGGGATGGATATCATAGGATAAATTACACCCAATTCTTCGAAATTGCACAAGTATGTTCTTACTGCCACTGACTATTTCACAAAGTGGGTAGAGGCCATCCCTTTGACCCATGTAAATGAGAAAATAGTCATCCAATTTATAGAATGAAAACTAATTACAAGGTTTGGTGTTTCTTCCATTCTAGTCTTTGATAATGCAACCTACTTCTCATCTACCCTATTGACAGAGTTCACTCTAGATGAAGGAATCATAATCAAGTACTCTGCAAATTATTACCCTCGGGGAAATGGTGTGGCAGAGTCAACCAATAAGAATCTGGTGAAGATACTAAAGAAGACAGTTGCAGATAACCATAGAAATTGGCATAACCAACTCCATAATTCCCTATGGGATAATAGGCTCACACCCAAAGAGGCTATAGTAAATTCCTCGTACTTCCTGGTCTATGGACAAGAAGCCATTCTCCTAAATGGGCTTTATCTTCCATCTATCCAATTGGCCCAATATTCTAACGATGATAAATCCTCGACCATGAAACAAAGAATCAACACTCTGCTCATGCTGGAGGAAGAGAGGGAAAGGGATAAGTCTAAATTTTTAGCCCATCAGCAGGTAGTGAAAAGATGCTTCGATAAGTGTAAGGCTAAAGAAAATAATTT
>JASDQU010367877.1:0-11503 GCA_032191745.1 Picea mariana
CGTTGGCACTATGGTACTAAGCAATTAGCCACACAATTGAACCCACTTGTTGTCATGTCTTAAGGATAGGGAGCTTAAGCGAGAGATCGAGAATTCTAGATATATCTTAATGCCAGGGAGGAATTTTGCAAAGGTTGCTTGGAAGGGTGGAGTCTTGAGGCCTGGATCATGGGTTTGGTATGCTGGTCATTTTCATTTGAATCATTGGAATTTACTCCATCTCTCTCCATTATTCATTGGTCTCTTTGGTATTTCTATTTGCTAGCACTCTTCAGTTTCAAGATCCTAGTCTCTCAGTCTATATGTGAGACCTTTGTCGTGGAACGAACTATAGGCAACCACTTTGCACTCTATTTGATTTGGTCTTTCGGTTTCATTTTCAAGCTCCTGGTCGGTTTCTTTGGTTCTCTGTGAAGGGAAATGGTGGTTGTCTCTTTCCTTTCTTTGGGTAAGAGATATTGTGTAGGTAGTGTTCTTCAATGCCAAGTTTATGTAGGTTTAAGGAACCTTTGTGTGATCATGAATAACAAGGATGTCATGGAGTTTAGGAGAGTTTTAAGGCGACACAAGGAGTAGATACAGTCTAATAGGGCTTCATTGTTCTCTGTCACCTCCAAGGTGCACAAGAACGAACATCACTGCGTCATTCAGCATGCAAACATTATGAACCCACTAGCACAATAAACGAAAAGGATGGAAATTGTATAAGTTGAAAGAAGCATGCTCTGGAACTTAGTATTGAACCTCCACAAGGACTCTCTCTTAGTGGAATCCAACAAGGATCATGTAAGCTCTGCTCAAAGAGATATGAAAGAAGAAGACATGGTTCATCGATTTAAAAAGTAAATGGACATCGAACAACAACGATCTCCCTCCTCAGAAGCTGGACAAGAAGAGGTCAACAGTTTTCATGCTTTTTGTTGAGTCACCAATATTGTGTTGTCTAATTGTTCTACGTTTTGGCCCTTTTCACTGGAATCTTGGGACATAAATCTGTAGGAAATCACAATTTTTTGTTGTTTAAATTGCATTTCTGAATACAAAAATAGATTCGGCTTGCTAAAAGAAACCTAAAGCACTCTGATTATACAAAATTAACTATTCAAATATGCAAATCCAACAATTTCTTGTTAGATTTCGAGCAAAATTAAACAGAAAATATCCTCGAAAAAAGACAAAACATAAAACAGTTAAACTGTGACAATAATATTTGAATGTTTTGTAAAACCACAAAAATCTTATGTCTTTTTGTTAAAGTGGCCAAAAAAGTTGGAATGTACTTTTTCTTTAATTTGTTTTTATGTAAAATCAAAAAACCTATTAACTCAAGAACCACTAAAAACAAATTTATTTCTATGATGTTAACATTAGCTACAACTTTTTAAATAATATAATATTCTCTTATTCCAGTCTAAAAAACATATGCAATGCAATGTATTTTAACTTTGATCAAATTTCAACGCTAAGAAAGTCCATAGTTTAAAAAACATATGCAATGCAATGTATTTTAACTTTGATCAAATTTCAACGCTAAGAAAGTCCATTCTTCGCATTTTTTCTTTATAGGATTTTGATGCCACGTATGGTTAACTTTTATCAAATTTCAATGTTAAGAAAGTCAATACTTTGCATATTTTCTTTATAGGATTTTGATCCACATATTTTTATATCTTTGTATTCATTTTTACTTCGTCTTTCTCGTTTTTTATGGGTCAAATTAACATATAAAACTAAAAAATCCTCGTGATGATTAAGTTTCTAAAAATGTAGATAATATGATTTAATTTTTAAACAATTTTTTTTATTCTTAAATAATTATTTTATTTTATTATTCTGGTTGTATATAGTAATGAGTTAGCATTGATTTTTATACTAGCACAGCTGCTAACTTTCGGTTGAGAATGTCGAAAGGTAGCGGCTGAGAACGCGTGTCCCCAATATATTGAGAACGCATGTCCTTAATATAAAACGTTTGTGGTAATTTGTCTGTGGTAATATGAAACGTTTGGCTGCATTAGGTTGATAAATGGAACGTGGCAATTACATATCCTTACAGTGATTTTTTAATGTGATTAGGTAAATGTTAAAATGTAAACATGTTAACGGATGCCTTGATAAATGCAAGAAAGTTATGAACAATAAATCTAATCCATTGATTTTGGAGGACGACTAAGAATATGCCAGCATCTTCAATGCATAGCCATCATATTAGGGTTTAAGATTAAATAAGGTTAAAAGATCATTAATTGTACCCATTGTCAATAGGTGTACGCCTTTCGGTGTAATTAGTTTTTTTTGTTAATTTGAAAATTTTGTATCCATTTTAATGTTGAACATAACAAGTAAAAAAAAATATTTTTTAATATAACAAAAATAGTATTTTTCTAACTCCTTATTGGTCAATAAATTGATAATGTTATTGCAGTCTTCGCATATTTTAAGACATAAAATTAATGGAGAAAGACAAAATTCCCAACAGTCACGTTTCAAATGTTTTGTCCACATGAATGCATCTCCTTGCAGACCTTGTAGACAGAGAAGTAGACAACATGGGCGGGTCCACGTAATAAAAAAAATCGAGTGGTAACTGATATAACGTAATTAAAAAAGTCGAGTGGTAACTAATATAAGTGGTATATTTGCCCCGCGATTATGAATTAAGCAAACCTCTAATTAATTTATTGGGATATGTTACAATAATCTTCATAAAAAGCAAGTTGAGCATATTCCATATAGTACTATTCCTTATTGGAATATTACATCCACCTACCACAAGTGGGTTGGTGGGGAATAGAAAGGAAGAAAAGTAGTTTTAGGTCACGTGCCATAGCCTACCAGTCAACGTGAATATTTTCATTTTGCTTGACTTGAGTAAAAGCACTCCTTATCATTAACGTGTGAGATTGGAGATTTTATTACCTATTGACCCAAAAAATTGTGAGAAGTCTTAGTTAAGTAAACATTGCGGGGATGGTAAAAAAAAGTAACGAGGTTAGGGTATATATATGGATCTTGTTGACTAGGCCTTTTGGAATTAATTGTGTAATAAATTTTGAAATATTTTAAAATTTATTATATAATTTAGTTCAATAATTATTGAAAAAGTTTTCATTTTCAAATTATATAGATTTTGTTTATTTTCAAATCCATATTTGCTATGTTATTGTTATTATTTTTTGTTATAATAATAAAAATAATTTATTTTTTTTTATAATAATAATAATAATTTATTTTTAAGGTTAAGTGATATATATTCTATTCTTTTCGATTTGAACTTGTGATTTTTTAGGAGAAAATACATGTTCTTAACTATTAGATCCATACCTATATTAATAGGTGTATTTTATAGGTGGAAGTGTTGTTGTATTAAACAAATATTTATAAGGAAAAAAAATAATATGACCATAAATAAAATATTTTAATGTCCATCTTAAGTGAAATGTTTTAATATATATATATATATATATATCAATTCAAAGTAAAAAAAAGATCTCAAAGTTAAAACATTTCAATGGTATGTCGCTCACGATGAGAGAGAAGTGCAATTCCTTCCATGTTCCACATGGGATTGATCCATCGTAACTCCAAATCAACTTAAGGAGAGGTTTGCACATCAAGAGATTTGCATGATAGATTCAGAGTTAAAATGGATCTACATAGGTTAATGAGTAAATGAATGTTACACTTATGAACCCTAGGATGCTAAGTATGGCCATCACTATATGCCCCACAACTGCTGGTGGTGGAGAGAAGAAGGGGATGTGACTCGTGGGATTGGATAACTCATTGGCGGAAGATGTTTTGGCAAACGTAGAAAACAAGCTTGCCATAAATTGGGTGATAGATGGTATCGCCCTTGCACTAAATCAAGAGGAGAAATCTAAGGTGGTTGTAAGGTTAGATTTTCATATTTAAAAAAGAGATAATATAAATTGTAATAATAATAAATTTAGATTCATTTTAATTTTATATTTATCAAATTTTGAGAGGGATCAATTTTTCATAGGTGTATAATTATTTTCAAGCTTTTGTATATTTAAACAAGTTTGCATTTAGAAACATTTGATCATTTTCAAGGCTTCTTAGATTTGAGGGTTGAGATGGATTTAAGTTGGTATTACTTAGAGTTTAGGTTTTGCTCAAAGTATAAGTTTGTTCATGGTATGTTACTTTCTTTTTCTTTAAATGTTTAATTTTTTTTTAAGAGTTGTAATAATGTATATTTGTTTTCTTACCTTTTTTTCATTACATCTTATTGGTTGAATTTAGTCACTATTAAATGGTATTTTTTTTTCTCGAAGGACAAAATATGTATATTTGTTATTTTAATGAGAAATTAAATTATACAAAACATTATGCCTTATGGGCACTCTAGAGGACGAATTCACTCTACTTCTTCAGACCATAACCATATACTCTACCTACTATTTTTTTTTGTAAGTTCAAGTGCTAATCTATTAAAATACAGTAAAAAACACAGTGATTATCCATGAGAGTGGACAAAAAATGGGCCTGCCCTTAGTGGGAAAACAGGCGGGGAGAGAATTGAGAATTATGCCTGCCCTTGATGGGAAACCAGGCTTACCAAAAACTTGAGTTTAATTGTCTGTGTGTTTGTTGACAAGGGACCAGAAAAACTTGCAAATGCTAAAAAAACTTGAAAGTACAATAGAGGCCTGAGCATCAAGAATAGAGGCCATCCGGAGGAGTTTCTTCAATAACTGGACAGCCACTGAAATCGTTGTCGCTGTCGCTGGAGGAGTTGGAGCTATCCGAACTTGGATGCTTGACCGAGAGGCCTGTGCTTTTGATGAAGGGAGCCTTCAACGAGATGTGCATGTCTGGAGTAGTCACCTCAACTGTAATGTTGGGAGCCTCTTGAGGCATCGAGGTGTTAGGGTGGGCCGCAGAGGGAGGAGGACAGGTCTTGGGGGAGGGAGGAGTAGGGGGAGGAGGAAGAGCAGTGGGAGAGTGGGGTGAGGAGGGGCTCGAAACAAAGACGTTCAAAAGGCTGAGGAGTGTGCGCGCAACGAGGTTTTTACCACCCATTACTCTGACGATGCATGGAGGTGCGACAGTATGCCGGGAGGGAGCCTGAGACTTCTTCCTCCCATTCATCAAGCAGATGTCGCAGCGAGACCGGAACCGAACGATCATACCCATCCTGGTTGGCTAGGAGGGGAAGGGAAGGAACTATGGAGGCTCTCCTACCATGACCACTTCGCCCCAAGGTGGGGGTGGCACGCCTGCGAGGAGGCATGAGAGAGTAATTGAGAATTCTAGGCATTGGGAGGAAGGAGAGCCACCACCTTACGCTGAGATCAGAGAGACGTCATCTGTGAAGAGATAAGATCCAATTCGCAAAGAAGGCAGGGAGAGAATGGGAGGAGAGGTTGCAGGTGGTCGAGAGAAGAGCGTTGAGATGAGGGGGTGTCAAATCTAGCGCCATTAAGGTTTCTAGGCTTTGGGAGCCTGTGAACTGAAGGAGTGTACATAGGTCGCGCAGGTGGGAAGCGGGAGCCATGGGGGGAGTTATGAAGCTGCGTCTCGGGGGAGGAGGACAGTTAAAGTGCATGAGGGGGAGGTGAGGTGGCGCACATCTGGATAGCGTGGTGCGTGCTGAGGGGATTGGTGGAGGCCACCAGGTGGACACCCGCATTCAGGGTAGACTCTACCTATTATTAGGTAAGAAGTATTAATACAATGTCCATATAATTTGGTTACATATGTCATTCAACAAAATAATAAAAAGAGATTTAAACCTCTAAATTGGATTCTCTCCATTGCCATAAGAATTTCATCATTACATCTTCCACATATATAATGGTTACAAGAACCAAAATTCAAAACACAAAAAAGGTAGAAAGAGCTCAAAACATATTGCCCATATCTGTTTCTCTACTAAAATCAAGAGACATTGGATGTTGCTTCTTAATAAAGGGATATTATCTCTTTAATAAGAGTACTTGTCACGGGCCTGACAAGCCTGCGGTTGGGTGGTGGAATCACCTGACGCTCCCAGTCACCGTGCGGCACCGCAATCGTTCGTTTATCGGTAAAACCACAATAACTTACTTGATTTGGACTGTGCCTTACTTCATTACAGCTTCGTTTTTTACTTATGTTATGTATGTGTTATCTTATACTTAGTTGCGAAAGCAAAATAAACCATTCATACAAGTATAAACGAAACATATGTGTGCATGGCCAAACCGACCTAATACCCAAAGACATATTAACACAAAACCGAACAACAATGTGTTGAGCCAAACCCTCATGCCACACAAAGAAAGTTTACATATGGAGCTTTCGCTAAGTAGAAGTTGTGAAAGTCATACAGTTGTTCAGCAAACTACCTTCGTGCATCCTTCCTTCGTCATCGCAGAATGAACCACCTCGGACTTCATCTATGCGATACCTGCGTTTATGTCTTTGTGCATCTATCCCCTTGCTTGGTTCAGAATTTTCCTTCTTTCCACAGCTTGGAGCAGCCCTTCCTTCCTTGCCATAGTTCGATTTGCCTTAAAAACTTCCTTAGGAAAGACTTGACCATATTTGCGAAGGCTCCTCCCCAAGGAAGCCCAAGTTACCCTCAAGGGCCTACTTGGCTCCTTGGGGAGAGCTCGTCCTCCCCCTTGGTTGTTGTCACAGACTCCTCAACCTGTGATTCTGAAGAAGTGTCTCCCAACTCCTTGCCTTAGCCCCCTTAACCGAATTTTCAAATGCCCAACTCGCACTTCGTTATATAGTCGTGTGCCCTTTCCTTGCGACGTGACTCCTCCAACTAACATGTCCCTTCAATCGCAAGCCGATGCGCACTCTTGGTTATTTGTCTACTTTCGCAGGTTCAGCCGACTAGTCAAGGGGCGCACTGCTCTTCCATGCACACACTCTTCCCCA
This sequence comes from Picea mariana, assembly GCA_032191745.1. NCBI lineage: Eukaryota > Viridiplantae > Streptophyta > Pinopsida > Pinales > Pinaceae > Picea > Picea mariana. Next base: position 6,901 of record JASDQU010367877.1, read on the forward strand.
ACCAATGTCAACTTTCGGTTAAACGCGCCCAACTTAAGTCTTCATCTGTTTGCTTGCACAACTGCATTGCAAGACATCCGTCACACGTTTTGGGCACTCACCTTTGCTTGGTTGACCTGTCTCATCGATGGGGCGCCCATCCTTGGTTTTTCATCCATCAAGCCATCTCTTGTGCATTTCGTTGGGCGTGCATGCCTTTGTCGCACCCAACTTCTCCAACCATTCGTTTCTTCGGTGGAGCGCCCACCCAACCAACTCTTCGGCCAAGTCACCAACCTCCATCACAATTCCATCTTGGTTAAGCCGCAATTGGCACGGTGTCACGCACCCAATTAACCCAACTTCACTCATGAAGTAACCGAATGTTCATTAACTCATCTGAATCGGAAGTCTCAGCTCATGGAGGGAGCTCGCCCGCTCCAATCTAAGCCTGGAACGTTACATGCTCCCCCACGCAAAGTCTTTTCGTCCTCGACAAGCTTCCATCTAAGTGTCTAGGCTTGTGACCACAACCATCTATTGAAATTTTGTGATAAACCTTGCCCCAACACAACCACTTTCGACATGTTTCACACACATCCTAGGATCCACATTTTGAGCAATTTGGGTAGCTAATCCAACTTAGCGCTCAATCTACAAAAATGTACTCTACATTCCATCACATAATTGTTTTGGTTCAACCATTCTCCACATTGTCCAACTCTTTCCTTATTGCCTGATCTTCATCAAAGAGTTCCATTGTAGTGCCCAAGTGTTTGCACTCCCAAGCTCAATCTGTCGCATCCCTACTCAGGCTTTAGTTTGTGTTTCCTATTTGGTTCATCTGCTCATCTACTTGTGCAACCAAAGTTGCTTCTCACCTTGTCTACTTGAAATGTTGTTCGAAATCAAAACCTCATGCCAATCCAACTCTGCCCAAGTTATTCAAGTCGAAGGAACCACCCAAAGGATTTTGCATCTGCTTCTAATGAAGTTACGTTCGAGCCAATACATCTTCCAATCAACAACACTGAGTCAATCTGCACTAACCAAGCTCCCCAAGAACATTCGTGCACGTGATGTCCCATACCAGCAGCAATCTAATGTCCCATACCATCGACAAACACCCTCATATCACTTGTCACACATTTTTCCCATTGTAGTTCTTCACAAATTTCTTGAACGACTCCCTTGTTGTTTCTTCTATCTTCCTTGAAACAAAACCTCGTGCCTTCTGCCATTTGTTCCTTCCTTGGTTTTCTGCTACGAAAATTGTTTTCTCTATCACCCACCATCACACCCAGCTCATTTCATAACCAAGCTATTCGAAAATGCAAGGAGATCATTACACGTCTATCACCCGTACGACCAATCGAATTCACTTTCTTTGCTCCTCCTACAAATTGTAGGGCACGCAGGTCTACCTCATCGTTGGTGCAACCATGCCCCTCATGGCATCTTGGTTTGCTTAATGAATCTACCCAAGGAAAATGTGAGCCTTGCTTCATCGATCAACCTCCCATCTTTTTCATCACTTGTTCACGAAACACTCCAAGTGCACTAGTTCCGCACATACAATAGTCACCTCCGCACTACTTCCTTTGTGCTTTGTTTATCCCGCCTATATAATATTCCGATCTGCATAAGTCTGCAACTGTCTCAACATACTATCCAAATGGCTCATCTTGCAACGTTTGGATCTCTGCTACGATGGTTTAAGTCATCCCATAACTCAACCAAAATTTCTAAGTCACTCATGCACCAAAATACCTCATCCAACTCTTCAACTAGAATACACATATTGTTGCCTTCTTCGTTACAACAAGCCCTTCAACGCACTCCATGCGTAAGTGCAACAACAGTTCAACTCGTCTCCATTTTTGTCAACAAATCTTCCTAAGTCCCTCTTTTGGAACTCGCCCAAACAGATCACTCCAAGTCTTCATCGCATCTGCTCTCTTATGAGCTCTCTGAACTGTTCGTGTCTTCGGTGAAGTTCGCAGCACTTGGATCTCTCCCAAGTTTGCGATGGAAACAAGTTTCACTTGTCCTCGACCAAGTCTTCCTATCTCTCTTCAATGAACCCAACGTAACAACTCAGATATCACAAATATATTTGGAACGAACATACATGTTCACGACTTCTTTGTCATCTTCGCGGTTTGAGTCTTCTTGTCGTTGCAAGTCTGCAACCAAAAAATTATGATGTTAAAAAATTGTTTAAGTCACTTTCCTCATGGTTGATCCCAATCAAGCCTATCTTCCATTTCTCCGTTTGTTATCTCCGTGCCCTGTAGTGCCTCGACACCAAGACACCATGCACATCAACTGATTGTCGAGTCTTTTGTTGTTAATCGATATCTGTCTGAAAGTCATGATCCTCAATCACAACCCAATCGACCCAACTTCTCTTCGATGGTGCACAACACGAAGTTGGCACGGTGGAAAATGTACCCAACTGCGATCCAAACCATGCGTTCAACTGAACCTTCCTTCTCCTTCTGTTATCTTCGCGCCCTGTAATATCTTCGCACCAGGGCACCAGGGCACAAGTCTATAGTGCACGTCACGAAGTTGTCATGGTGGAACTCATGCTTAGTGTTTTGCGCTTCAACCAAACTTCATTATGCCATCCAAGTCACAATGGTGACCCGGTTCACTAACTTCTCAAAACACTTGTGCGATCATTGTTGTAACTCTACGACAATGCTTCCTCCATCACCACAGAATCACCTTCGCAACCACCCATGCTCAACGCACCCAAACAAACCTTGCTCTCCTACTTGAGTTTCTTCACTCTAATACCATCTGTCACAGAAGTGGCAGTGGTGAAGAGCTTCACTGATCCATCTCTAACTCAGACCAAAATCGGCTCTCATACCATCTGTCATGGAAGTGACAGTGGTGAAGAGCTTACGAAATCGTCTACCAAAACCACCTCCACAGTCTTATCTGATATTCACTCTAATACCATCTGTCACGGGAGTGACAATGGTGAAAAGCTCCATCGATCCGTCTTCAATCAAATTGAATCTGATACCCTCTGTCACGGGCTTGGAGAGCTTGTGGTCAAGCGACAAAATCACTCAATGCTCTTAGTCACCACACGACACCGTAATCATTCATTTATCAGTAAAACCACAATAACTTACTTGATTTGGACTACGCCTTACTTCATTACAACTTTGTTTATTACTTATGTTATGTCTGTGTTATCGTATACTTAGTTGCGAAAGCAAAAGAAACCATTCATACAAGTACAAACGAAACATATGTGTGGGCGGCCAAACCGGCCTAATACCCAAAGACATATTAACACAAAATCGAACAACAGTGTGACGAGCCAAACCCTCTTGCCACACAAAGAAATTTTACATAAGGAGATTCTGTTAAGTAGAAGTTGTGAAAGTCATACAGTTGTTCAGCAAACTGCCTTCATGCATCCTTCCTTCATCATCGCAGAATGAACCACCTCAGACGTCATCTCTGCGATACCCGTGTTTCTGTTTTTGTGCGTCAGTCCCCTTGCTCGGTTCAGACTTTTCCTTCTTGCCACATCTTGGAGCGACCCTTCCTTCCTTGCCACGGTTCGATTTGCCTTAACAACTTTCTTAAGAAATATTTGCCCAGATCTGCGAAGGCTCCTCCCCAAGGTAGCCCAAGTTACCCTCAAGGGCCTACTTGGCTCCTTGGGGAGAGCTCGTCCTCCCCCTTGGTTGTTGTCGCAGACTCCTCAACCTGCGATTCTGAAGTAGTGTCTCCCAACTCCTTGCCTTAGCCCCCTTAGACAAATTTTCAAATGCCCAACTCGCACTTGGTTAAATAGTCTCATGCCCTTTCCTTGCGACGCGACTCCTCCAACCGACTTGTACCTTCGTTCGCAAGCCGACGCACACTCTTGGTTATTTTTCCACTTTCGCGGGTTCAGTCAACTAGTCAAGGGGGGCGCTGCTCTTCCATGCATGCGCTCTTCCCCACACGACGTCAACTTTCAGTTAAATGCGCCCAACTTAAGTCTTCGTATGTTTGCTTGCGCAACTGCATCGCAAGACGTATGTCGCAGATTTTGGGCTTTGACCTTTTCTTGGCCAACCTGTCTCACCGATGGGGTGCCCAAATCTCCCATGGGTGCCCATCCTTGGTTTCGCATTCGTCAAGCCATATCTTGTGCGTTTCGTTGGGAACACATGCCTTCGTCGCACCCAACTTCTCCAACCATTCGTTTCTTCGGTGGAACGCCCATGTCTTCGTGGGGCGCCCACCCGACCAACTCTTCGGTCAAGTCATTAACCTTCATCACAAGTCCATCTTGGTGAAGTCATACTTGGCACAGCGTCACACGCCCAAGTAACCCAACTCCACTCATGAAATAATTGAATGTTCGTTGACTCGTCCGAATCGCAAGTCTCAGCTCGTAGAGGGAGCCCGCGCGCTCCAATCTAAGCATGTAACGTTACAATACCCCTCTCATATATTTTGATTATCACCATATATCCTTCTTGAAGAATGAGAGATTTTTTTGATAGCTTATTTGATGTCCCATTAAGCTCTCTGTATACATGCAAAAATGAGATCTCTTCGAACTTGTTCCTTGCATTTCTAACTTTTTCCATTACAGGGAAAT
>JASDQU010367878.1:652-11512 GCA_032191745.1 Picea mariana
CGTTGGGGGGTCATTGTGAGAATGTCAAACTCTAAATGGGTGATTATAACCTGAAAACTCACACGTTTTCCATTGCCATGGGTGGTTGTGATATTGTCTTGGGTGTTGAATGGATTCGCACTCTGGGACCGATTATCAGATTATGATGAGTTATATATTAGATTTACTTAAGATTCTCACACCTATACCCTCCACGGACTACAAGCTAGATCCCCCAAAATTATTAGTTCTCATTGGATGGAGAAACTCCTGAACAAAGGCCACCAGGGTGTGATTTCTCAACTTAATTCCATCTAGGTATGTAATCAGTCATCTCCAACAATACATCCCAATATGTAACTGGTCTTAGACAAGAACCACATGGTATTTAAGACACCCACAGACTTACCCCCCTCCCAGGGTGAGCATGATCACAACATCCATCTCCTTCTAGGTAGTTAGCCACCCAATGTACGACCATACTAGTATCCATTTACTAAAAAAAATGAAATAGAAAAAATAGTGCAGGAATTAATGGTTATCGATGTCATTCACCCAAGTACCATCCCATATTCATCCCTTATTGTGATGGTCTTAAAAAAAGAAGGTTCTTGGCGCATGTGTCCAGATTTTCGCGCCCTTAATAAATTAACCATTAAGGATAAGTTTATGATTCTTGTCATTTATGATTTGTTGGATGAACTCCATGGTGCATGTTTCTTCACAAAATTAGATCTTCGTTCAGGATATCACCAGATTCAGATGAATGAAGTAGATATTATGAAGACTGCCTTCCGAACTCATGAAGGACATTATGAATTCTTGGTAATGCCTTTTGGACTTTGCAATGCCACATCTACCTTCCAAAGTCTCATGAATAAACTCTTGAAGCCCTACTTTCATAAGTTTGATCTGGTTTTCTTCGACGACATCCTCATTTACAACCACACTTTGGATGCCCATCTACACCATGTGGAAAAAGTACTCCAATTGTTACAGGACAATTGATTGTTTGTCAAAAAGGCCAAGTGTTCTTTTGGGGCAAGTGAGGTCAAATACTTGGGACACATTGTAGGCTGTCAGGGGGTAATATTGGACCCCGGAAAGATTCAATCCATGTAGGATTGGACGAGACCTACGACCTTGAAATGCCTTCGGGGTTTCCCAGGCCTCATAGGATATTGCAGAAAATTTGTCCACCATTATGGAAAAATTTCCCAGCCATTGACATACCTTCTTAAGAAGAATGCATTTCATTGGACACTAGTAGTAGAACATGCCTTCATAGAATTAAAATAGGCCATGTGCACTAACCCTGTCTTAGTAGCCCCTGATTTCAACAAAACTTTTGTTGTGAAATCTGATGATTCATGCATTGGTATTGGCGTAGTTGTAACAAAAGAAGGTAGACCTCTTGCTTTCACTAGACAGGCTTTGAGTGGCCTCAATTTGGGAAAATATACCTATGAAAAGGAAATTATGGCTATTATCCATGTTGTGCACATTTGGTGACCATATCTATTGGGACATTTTTTTCATGTCAAAACATACCACCATAGTCTAAAGTATTTCCTAGAGTAGAGGTTATCCTCCCCATAATAGAACAAGTGGCTGACCAAAATGTTGGGCTATGGTTATGAGATCATATATGAAAAAGAAAAAGACAATGTAGTGGAAGATGTGTTGTCAATACAATATGAGGATAAAGGCTCCATCTTTGTCTTATCATTACCTGTTCCTAATTGGATTGAAGAAGCTCGACAAGAGTGGCTAACCCACCCAACTCTATCACAGGTAATTCAACGACTTCGAGAGGACCCTAACCTGCCCACCGACTACACTTGGAAAGACAATATCCTCAGGTATAAGGAGCGCTTGGTTCTGTCTATGACTTCAGCACTCAAGCCCAGGATCTTAAATGAGTTGCATTCATCTACTATTGCTAGTTACTCAGGCTTCCAAAAGACCTATGCTCATGCTCAACGTTCTTTTTTTTGGGAAGGCATGAAGAAGGAAATCCTTACCTTTGTCACCAAATGTGATATTTTCCAACACAATAAAGGGGAAACTGTCAAGACCCTAGGAGGTCTACACCCACTGACCATTCCAACTTCTATTTGGACTGATATCTCCATGGAATTTATCATGGGGCTCCCCAAAGTGGTCAACAAGTCAATCATCATGGTTGTGGTAGATCACCTCTCAAAGCATGGACATTTTTGTTCCTTAACACATCCTTTTACGCCTATTGTGGTACCACAAGTTTTCATTGATCAGATTTTCAAACTGCATGGCATGCCAACATCCATTGTTTTTTATCGTGACTCGACTTTAACCAACACATTTTGGCAAGAATTGTTTAAATTACAGGGCACACAATTGAATATGAGCATAACATACCACCCCTAGACGAATCGCCAAACAAAAGTTGTCAATAAGAGTTTGGAAACCTACTTGCGTTGTTTTTCCTCAAACAAACAACACCAGTGGGTGCAATGGTTACCATTGGAAGAATGGTGGTACAACACTTCATATCATACAACCACCAAAATGACATCATATGAAACAATGCATGGCCAACAACCACCTTCAGTAAATTCATATCTTCCAGGAACATCAAAGGTCCAGGCTATTAATAAGTTGTCGCAAGGTAGAGCAGCGGCCCTTACAGCTTTGAAGGATAACCTCCACATGTCCCAAAATAATATGAAGCAACAAGCTAACCAACAACGTTCCGAAAGGGTTTTCCAAGAAGGTGATCAAGTGTTCCTTCGACTCCAAACTTACAAGCAAACCTCACTCAAAGGCCATGGCCACTACAAGTTGACACCCAAATTTTATGGCCCCTAACAGATTATCAAACGTATTGGTCTAGTTGCCTACAAACTAGCACTTTCAACTACCTCCAAAATACATCTGGTGTTCCATGTTTATTATTTGAAGAAAGTGGTGGGTCAGAATTGCAGGGTTCAAACCATCCTGCCTGAATTAGATGAAGAAGGATTCATTTGGCTACAACCAGAATCAGTCCTCAATGTGCGCGAGCGTCACTTGCGTGGCCAAACTATCAAAGAAGTGTTGATCAAGTGGAAGGACATGTCTCCAGAGGATGCAAGTTGGGAACCAATGACCATATTGCAACAGTTTCCACATCTTCAGCCTTGAGGACAAGGCTACTTTTGAAGGAGGAGGGCATGTTAGGATCCGACCCTAACCCCTCTTAGTTGGTCATTAGTTAGCATGATATGTTTTCCATGTAATAGATGATAACATTAGTTAGCATGATATATTTTCCATGTAATAAAGGATGAAATTAGTTAATAAGCCCTATTAAATAAATGAGAACATGTCAATGTAAGAAGACCTAATAGAAGCTTCCGCTTCTAGAAAGATCTTCCTCTAGAATGTTATTTAGAAGATAAAATTAGTATAAATAAGAGTAGGAGGTGTTATCACTGTAAATTTTTTTATATGGAATCCAAGTCTCGAGACTTAGCAAGAGGATAAATTGGTATAGAGGAGCGATAGACTAGCAGACGGGGCTAAATCTAGCGGAAAGGTGAAGTTGATGGGACCTAGCAGGTCATATATCGCGGGAACCACATATCAACAGTCGTGGAGCATATTGGGTCAAGAACTAACGCAGAGGTTAATCTTTTGAAAGCGGGCCGATAGGAATGCCACGGTTTTGCCTCGAGCCCATGTGGTGCCACTAGATGCATATCGGGGGGGAAATCGGTTGAACTTGAAACCACTCAGTCCAATCTCGATGTCACGTGTCAAAATATCATTAAATGTGTCAAATCCAAGGGTCACATGTGGAAAGGGAAAGTTGACGGCCAGTCAAATCACCTTGAGACACTTTTTTGGGTACTTTTTGTCCGTGAGATGCCAGGTGAGCACCGCTAAAATATTGATTCAAAGGCTCATCATTTGAAATCAATAGCCGAATGTGATAAGCCGTTATCCCTACAAGGAATTTCGTTTGTGTCCCATGATTGGCACTCGATGACGACTATCATTCAAAACATGGGTGACATTACTCTATTTTGGATGATTAATGTTTTATTACAGAACGAGGTAACCACATATCAAATCGTTCGTCTGATTCTTGTACAACAAAGGGAGATAAGCTCGTGATTCCTGGAAAATTAGAGGAAATGGAGAAGAGAAATCCAACGCCCTTCAGAAAACCAAGATGTTCAAATAATCTAACAAAATAGTCGATTGAGAAGAAAGAAAAACTTGTTGTACAAATATTGGCAACAAAATTTCACACAGAGCCTGCAGATGAATCAGGAGTAGGTAAAGAGATTAGATTAAATCATGTCATGAAGGATTTAATCATTAATGGATATGCAGACGGGTCCTACATGCAATATGGAGAAAGTAAAAGGAACAAGTGATGGAGGAAGGAGACTGAAGCTGAAATGGTCGAAGGTACTGGATAAAGCCAGCTTGCTTGGCTTGACACCTTAAAATAAGAGATTGCAAAACTGAAATAAATTACAAAATAAATTAAGTACATTTCAGGGAAATTTGTGATGATGCAGACAAGTGGCATTTAGGGTAAAAATCTTGAATATATCAGTTTTTATTATAACATTCCCTAGAAGGCACTTATTGAAAGAGAAGGCACTTATGTAGTTTCTGATCCACCCCATGACAAGCATGGAGCTAATTGCTTCATATATTCATTTGAAGGTAGTCAAGAAGATGAGTTTGCAAATCAGTTTGTTGAGGAACAGGTTGATGTCCCAAGTTTTTTCTTGTTAGACAATATTGTAGATGTTTCTAATTTTCCTATATACGATGAATATGATGATGGTTATGGTCATGACCTCCCAGAACAACCAATTGCATTTCCTCTATCAAAAAATGTTCTTTTTCAGTAGTATAATGAGAACAATCAGCCTACATATCGTAGTTACAAAGAGGAAAGTACTGAATCATCTGAAGGGAATTATTTACCTTTATGCTTTTCTTCATTTAAATTTTTGAAAGAGAATTCTAAGATCATCATTGAAACAAAGGAATGTGTGTTGATGTCAAATCACATTGATTCACTAGAACAAATTGACAAGAAATTGCAACAATCTTCTCATGTGTTTGATGACCCTGTTACTTATTATGTAGAAGGTCTTGTCAGTTCAAAATTGCAGCCATTGGTCGAAGATGAATATGAAAATGAGTGTGTTCAACAATCCAAAAAAATTGAAAATCGTGCATATGACAACAGTGAAAAAAATGACCAAGGTTTTGAATCAGGTGAAAAAACCTTGCCATTGTGTTTTTCTTATTTAAAATTGCTGAAGCAAAATGTTTATAATGTTTCAAATTAGAAATCCTCTAAACTTGATGTTGAATATTCAGAAAGCAGTGGACTTGCAAATGAAAACTATCTTCCATTATGTTTTTCTTCCTTTGAATTGTTGAAAGCAAATCATGAGATAACAAAGGAAGCAGGAAGGTCTAACCACAATGGCACTGTTTTACATGAGCAAATTGTTATCAGTGAGGAAGATCAACAACCTTCTCATGCATTTAATAATCACGTGGTTGATTACATGGAAGGTTATTTCAGTTCAGATTTGTAGCCTGTGCTCAACTACCAGCTTGGAAATGAATATGAAGCTGATCAAGAATTGTTGTTAAAAGTCATTTTCCTTCTCCTGAACTTGATGAAGATATTCAACAAGATTTACAGCAAGACAAAGTGTTTCAAAGTTGTCTTTATTCCTCTATGAATGATGTGGTTGTTCAAATTCTAAGTGGCCTAGACATGGATGAGGATTCTGCAATTGCATCTATGGAAACTCCAAGTAGTGAACAAAAAAATGACACAGAGTTTCAGGAAAGAAGAAAAACAATGTATGCCACTTTTCAATCAGAAATACAGAAAGATAATGAAGAGGCAGTTGTTTTATTTGATTCATTTGAAAATCATGGTTTTGAAAATACATCCATGGGAACTCTAGAATGTGAAATAGTTCATGATGTTAGCTTTCCACATTTGCAAGAATATTATGAACAAGAACTTATTCCCCTTCATTCATTTGAAATTCAAAATAACAGTGCTCAAGCAAATTTCCAGAAGGTTAATAAAACCAAACCAATATTGTTTGATGAACAAGAGGATAGTCTTGATACACATAATATGGTTGTCATATTTGAATATGTTCAAGGATGTATGGATGTTTTTGTTGACATGCATGGAAGAGTAGACAAACTTATTGCTGCCATTTCACTTGAAAATGTTCTCAAAACAAAGAGAATAGAGAAAGAACAACAAACAATTATGAAAGATGCTTGTCTTTCTGTTTTTGTTCATCAAGAATAAATGATTTTTCATGGTTTTCACGACCCTGTGGCATGTTATATGGATAATTCTAAAAATCAAAACTTAAGGCTTAGGATGGATTGTAAGCTCAGAGATGGAGATGATGGCCAATCAACGTCAGTATTAGATATGGATTTTTTTAGACCAGTGGTTTCTTTCTAGCCAATGTTGTCTTTTGATTCAGGAGGTTGTTACTTCCAGCAGTCTCAACGGATTTTTCAGCCTCTTGATGGAAATCAACGGGGTAAATCGCATGAAATCAAGAATGCAGTGGAAGAAATGAAACATGATTGTGGTCTTATGCATGTGTTGGAAGATCCATTTGTAATTTTTCTAGAAACAATAAAAAATCCCAATATTTTTGAAATTCTAAGATTCAAATTCATATATAACTTCTCAAATGGGTTATCAGTGAACATGCTTTGGAGCAAGCATGTGATAAATAAACAAGCAGTGGACAAAATGTTGGCATGGTTGCACTGGCATTTTGATTTCATTTGATTGGCACTACATTTGAGTAGTTAGGGTAGGTAGGCGCAAATAAGCTTGTAGATCAATCATTTTCAAGTTTAGGTCTCCAAATAAAGCGTTCAGCCTCTAAGTGAGAGTGGTGCACAGAATTTGGTTTTCAATAGACATTGGTGATAGGTCAAGGTATGGAGCACACCTGTTGTGAGAGAAGCTCCAATGGATAAGGCACAAGGTCTACTGTTCTTTTCTATCTCACAAGGAGGATAGCATCCCCAATTGGAGCCCATGTTATCACTGTAATTTTTTTTATATGGAGTCCAAGTCTCGAGACTTAGCAGAAGGCTAAATCGGTATAGAAGAGCGATAGACTAATGGGTGGGGCTAAATCTAGTGAAAAGGTGAAGTTGATGGGACCCAGCGGGTCATAGATCACGGGCACCACAGATAAACGGTCATGGAGCATATCGGGCCAAGAACTAACGTGGAGGTTAATATTTTGAAAGCAGGTCGATAGGAATACCACGGTTTCGCCTTGAGGCCATGTGGTGCCACAAGATGCATATCAGGGGGGAAAAGCGGTTGAACTCAAAACCACTCAATCCCATCCCGATGTCACGTGTCAAAATATTATTAAATATGTCGAATCCAAGGGTCACATGTGGAAAGGGAAAGTTGACGGCCGGTTAAATCACCTCGAGACACGTTTTTGGGTACTTTTCGTCTGTGCGATGCCTGGTGAGCGTCGCCAAAAAACTGATTCGAATGATCATCATTTGAAATCAATAGCCAAACGTGATAATCTGTTATCCCTGCAAGGACTTTCGTCAGTGGCTCATGATTGGCACTCAATGATGACTGTCATTCAAAACATGGGTGACATTACTCTGTTTTGGGTGATTAACGTTTGATTATAAAATGAGGTAACCGCAAATCGAATCGTTTGTCTGATTCTTGTACATCTAAAGGAGATAAGCTTGTGCTTCCTAGCAAACTAGAGGAAATGGAGAAGACAGATCCAATGGCCTTCAACAGACCAAGATGTTCAAATAATCTGACAAAATCGTCGATGGAGAAGAAAGAAAATCTTGTTGTACAAATATTGGCAAAAAAATTTCACACAGAGCCTGCAGATGAATCAGGAGCAGGTAAAGAGATCAGATTAAATCATGTCATGAAGGATTTAATCATTAATGGATATGTAGATGGGTCCTACATGCAAGCTGGAGAAAGTAAAAGGAACAAGTGACGAAGGAAGGAGACTGGAGCTGAAGTGGTTGAAGGTACTGGAGAAAGCCAACCTGCTTTGCTTGACACCTTAAAATAAGAGATTGCAAACCTGAAATAAATTACAAACTAAATTAAGTACGCTTCAAGGAAATTTGTGATGATGCAGACAAGTGGCGTTCAGGGTAAAAATCTTGAATATGTCAGTTTTTATTATAATGTGCCCTAGAAAATAAGAGTTCAATTGTTGTGCGTTACTCCTTGTGTTTCCAATGTCTATTTTTGGAATCTTGGGGCAGATGATTCGTTTTGAATCCCATATGTAATTCATCTATATATATTGTTTAAAAGAAAAATGAATGTTGGACTTACCGGAGAGGGGCCTGCCCTCGTAGCAGGAGAACTTTGTAATTTCTCATGAACTTTAATATAAGCAGATAAGGTTTTTCTTAGATAGCTGAGATTCATCACAGTGTTGATGTTCAGTGTGTTTTCCTGTCCTTCATATTCATGAATGTGTTTTTTCTTGCTAGTAATAATCTTTAAGTAATAGAAGGAATTCATTTTTGCTAGTGCTCCTTCTCACATCGATTATACTTGTTATGTATTTTTGGTTACTGTTTCAGACTTCACTCGTGATTGGTGCTCTGCTTGCAGTAGCCAGACCTTATGTTTCCTCATCTAATACTACACCAAGATATTCTCCCTCTATTCAATGCCTCTTGCTGATAGTAGTCTCTCCTTTCCTCTGCCATCTCATATTACTCAATTGGCTGAACATCATACCTATTTTGCCTCTATTCCCTCTAGAAATACATAGTTTATAACTCTTCATACTTTTTCAAGAACGAACCCCATTTCCCAATGGCCCTGCTCTTCTGTTTTGTCCTACCACCTTTAAATTTTACACCATGGCAGAATCTGACCTCTGTACACACATTGCCAGATATTTTGAATATCCCAAATAGTTATATGCCTGAGAGAGCCCTCTCTGGTTGGAAAGGTCAGAATCCAACCTAAAGTTGGTTGAAACAGTTACCTCTATCATCTGTTTTCCAGCTAGACAAATTTACAGAGTGTTAACAGGAGGTATGAGAAATCTTGTCTGAAGAAAGTACTGTAATAGAAATCTTGTCTGAAGAAAGTACTGTAATAGAGCTCTGCTATGCTGGAGGTTGCCCCCTCGAAGAGGCAAGTGAACATTTTTTTCTTTGAATAAAGGTTTATGGTACTGCTCTCTGAATATTTTTGTCGTTCCCTTGATATTTTCTAAATATTCTTGTTTCTCCATAATATATTACATCTGGTACCTTACAAATACATTAATATGGTAGGTGTTTGTGTGCAAAAACATAATTATAAAGAAACAAAAGAGAGATGTAATAAATGAGCAAGAACATATGACTTAATTTACAACTTTGTTTAGAAATTGAACTACACATTTCTATTCTAACACTCTAATTCTCCGTGTTTACACAAAAAAATAAATTCACAATTATTCATTTATTAATATACTTGACATCAATCAAATATAATAACAAGCATAATTAAATTGAATTTAAATTCAATAAAAGAAATACTCACAAATTAACCTTGAAAGAAAATGGTGAACTGCTACAAATATGCATAACTACATTACATTTATCTAATTGGAACTTGAGATTTGGATTACACAATCCTCCTCCTAAGTTCCTCTGGATAGAAAATTCCATGATATATGACCCCTTTACATGAAGGGAAAATGAAAGTTACACTGATGTAATTGTTCATATTTCTCCTTGTCTCTATAACCTCCCATGGTGGTTTATAAACTAATTATAATTCAAAAGAATTAAAATTTTACATATTCATTTAATGTTTGTACAGAGTCAAACTTATTCCTTAGTTCGTCCCAAGTTGTGGTTATTTTGAGAGTGAAGTTTAGAAAGAAGACTATGGTAATTATGGCCCCTTCCAGAAACATTGTGGATTCATATGTGTAATGACTGATAACCTCATTAATTTGTATCTAGTGAATTTGTGGAGTATATTCAGAGTCTTATTGGAATCATTTTGAAAATTTGAGTGTACAAACCTATGATGTTGGAACATGGAAGGATTTCCAACTTGATACCAATTTGGTGTAATTGATATTGTAGTACCAAGTAGTTCATTTTTTTTTTTATCAATCATCTCATCATTAGAGTCATAATAAGGCAATTATGCTGGTGGATGCTTTTAACGATATGTCTCAAAAAGTTTTCCAAATGTCTAATGGGAAAGGATTTTCCAAATGTCTTTTCGAGAGGGCAACTCTTAACCAACACATATTTTCTAGCTCTAACATGGATTTTGCCAACATTAATTGCATTTAATTGGGCCCAGTTTTAACGACAATGGTAGACATTGTTACCTGCATAATTTTTTATTGATGTTGGGGATTTTCCATCTTAAAATTCACCAACCATTGCGAAAATAATAAATGTATGGGGAGGTGTTAGACGATTTGTTCAATTTTCCTTTAAAAAAACATATGGAGTATTTACGCAATCAAACAGAGTATATGCGTATGATGTCAAGGATTTTAAATCGTGATGCATTTAAACTACACCAACCATCCAATGGCGAAATAATTAACATAGGGGAGGTGAGATACAATTGTGCTTAACCAAACATGCATATTCCCTAGCAACATTCCCCCTCATTCCCCATTTATGCATTCCTTTGCATTGTTGAGTGATGATGTGAATGCATCCTAAGTTATCTAGTGTGTACTAGGACTAGATTTGCATTTCAATTGTTGGCCTTTTGGTTGGGCCCAATCGAATATACCAAAGCACTCTTGTTCTTGTGCATAGTCCATTTAG